>WBMY01012068.1:124255-275327 GCA_013397315.1 Donacobius atricapilla
CGGCCCGGCTCGGCTCGGCTGCCCCGCTGCTCGCAGCCGCCCTGCCCGCCCGCCGCGGCGCTCCCGGGCAGCTGGCGAGGGTGGGACTGCAGTGCGCGACGTGGGAAAACTCCGTCTTGCGCGGACACCCAGAGTGCCAACAGCGATGTGCCAGAAGTTCGAAAGTACTCGTGTCTTAAATATTTCTTAGGAGACGCCATAAAAGTTTAGCTGATTGCTCCTCTAAGTCTCCGAGGTGCCAAATAACATCTTATTGCTGGGTAGTTTGTAGGTCACAGTGAAACTTATTTGTCTCACTTTGCTGTTGGGAATCTTCAGAGGAGGAAAAAGACCATGATTTAGGGTTTCTTTTTCTCTTTTACCTTCCCCACAAATCTTGGTGACTTCGTTACACCAGCCTGAGGGGAATGCCTGATTCATTGAAAAACGTCAATAGTAAGTCAGTCTCCATGGACAGTAGGACCGAGAGAGAAGTATTTAAAAAACAAACCGAAGGAAGTGCTATGAATGCACCTTCTTTGAATACACTTTCGCCCAACTTTTGTAAAGAGAAAAACTGAGTTAAAAAATGGCATTCAAATTCAGTTGAAAAGCCACTACAATACTGTGCCCTGTGTGATTTTATAGAATCACAGAATCATAGATTTCTCACTGACTATAAATATCAAACACAAACCCATTGTGTATCTCCAATTCTTTCACATGACTGTGATTGATCTGAATCATGCCTGACCTCATCATTGACTTCATAGAAATTTAACTATTGCATATCATGACAATTAGGGTCTATTTGTCACTTTGCAACCATAAATCCGACAACATCTTTGTGAGGCAAGGAATTGTTTTCTTTTCACTTACAAGAGAGAAAATAGAGATAGGAATACTGTTGTCAAGGTCACCCAGCAAAAGCAGAGCAAGGGTAAAACCTGCGCAGCTGATGATCCTATGGAAGGATGTGTTGTTTTGCAATACAGGATTTAATTCGGAAGCTTCAAGGCGTTAAGGAGTTTTTCACTTGATCTCTCCTTTCTCCTGTTGTGTGTCTTAGTATGACTAAATACTTTGTAGCAGTCTTCCCAGATTTCTCCTTGTCTGTTTGATTCTGCAGCAAGATGAAATATAATTCTGTACAATCTTCAGTTCCCTTTAGCAGGAAAAGTTTGTAGGTCATTGTGGAAATTTGACATGTTACCTGAGCAGTGTTTAAATAACAACAGAAATAACCTTATAAACAAAGCATCATTCATTTTTCTTACTGAAATGATAATTGTTGATTCCTTTTCTAGTTAACAATTGTGATGAGGTTTTTTTCCATACATTATTCTTCTTTCTTACTTTTAAGTGTAATTTCTGCATTATCTGTGTCTGGATAATACAGCTCCCAGAAAATATAGCTTCAGTGAGTCACATTCTTAAAATCGAGAGATAACTTTAAAATTTGAGGTATATTTATGTGGAAACATCATTCAGACATAATTAGAAGATTTGAAGAACTGGATCCATATGAAACAAAGTCAGAGGTATTTCAATTTTTGAACAAAAATTACCATTTCTAATCAGCACTGCAAAGAAACTGAGTTTGTCTTACAGTTGTGTCCGTTTTTTCCTGAAAAGTGACATCTGCTCAAAGGATGAACAACCTTTCCTTTGTCCGCACTAATGTCCCATCTTGGTTGATCTGTATTTTCTCCAGTTGATGTCACTAAAGTAATCACACTTCATCCTGCTTCTGACCCAAAATTACAGTAGGAAAGTTTCTATCTGTATCTCTTCATAAGTTTTATTTTTGAGTAAACAGAATGTAAAATGGACTTCCCTTCCCTTCCCTTCCCTTCCCTTCCCTTACTTTTTCCTTTTTTCTTTTTTTCTTTTTTTTCTTTTTTTCTTTTTTCCTTTTTTCTTTTTTTTATTTTTTTCTTTTTACTCTCTCCCTTCCCTTCCCTTTCTTTTTCCTTTTTTCTTTTTTTCCTTTTTTCCTTTTTTCCTTTTTTCCTTTTTTCCTTTTTTCCTTTTTTCCTTTCCACTTTCCTTTCCCCTTTCCATTTCCTCTGTATTAAACCAAATCTTGTTAGGTCTGTTAAGATAAAACTTACTTAGAAATTAAGCTCCGCCTTTTCGGTTTTTTCCCCAGCGATGGCAGGGAGGGTTTTTCAGAGCACCACCCTTATTTGTTCATAAATTACATCTTAAACATCCCTATTTGGCCATACGTGGCTCCTTGGCCCTGGCAGAAGGGCTGAGCCGGTTGTGTCTCTAAACCAACAAAGCAGGAGGCAGCACTGGCTGGCTGGCTGTTCTCAGAGGCCCTTCACATGTGGTTTTCCCCAGAAAACCTCCCCTGGCTGGAACCACGCTGTCCTGCGCCTACAGGCTCAGGTCACCGAGGGTTTAGAGAGAGCAAAGTGGTTTATCGGTGTGAGGGGAGTGGGTGTGGGACAGTGCAGTCTGTAGGGATGGGGGTTTAGGCAGGTGGATCCCTGCTTCCCAGGCAGCCTTTCTTTCCATTTCGCTCGGTCGGTCAGACCACGGGGCCAATATCAGCCTAAGCTGTGGGTTTGACTCCTGTACGGGCCACTCATTGGCCTTACACCCAGCTGGAAACCTCAGGCCCTATTTCAGAGTAAATAATGAGTTGATAAGAGTCAACAGCACACGAAGAAACCCCTAGATGTTACTGTTTCATAGAATGCTTTGTAATTCCTGTAGATTTGTGTTAAGCTGCTGTGCTCTTGTTGCTTCCTACTGTATGAGCAACATGTTATAGCTATTCTTGCCCAGTGGAAGAGGAAGGTTGGAGAGAAATTCCATAAAATACTTCGTAGCACAGCAGCCTACTTACCAATGAAGTATTTGCAGGAGGAGGTTGGGATCTGAGATCAGTCATTTAACGCTTCTGAAGCCTTCAAATCTACAAGGAGCCCTGAGGAAGCCACACAGCGCTCTCAGAGGGGTTGTGCTGGGTGCTTCTGGCCCAACTGCTGCTGTCTTCACCCTGCAGACCCATCCCAAATGGGATGGATGGATTGGCATGATCCAACAGCACCTGTTGTGTTGCCCAGTGCACCCCAGTATAGTCCAGGCCCAAGATTCGTGAGAGGAGATATTCAATCAATGGAAAGACAATCTAAAAATCCAGAAGCACAGTTCTGTTTGATAAGCCAACCCAGTATCTTATCCTTGAGGTGCTTCTTGTATGAGACATGTGAAAGTCTTTCACAACCACATGACTTTGTGCTTAAACTGTAAGTATAACAGAGCTGGGCATTTTTGACAAAATTTTAAGCAAGGCAACCCTTTCTAGTTCATTTGCACAAATGTCTGTAGGCAGCCTGTTCCTGTAGCAAACTGGTCAAATCCATGGAGCCCTAGCTGTTGCATTCCTTAGTATCTTAAATGCATTGACTACTTTGCTGAGATATTATCCAATTGATCTTCAAACGTTATTGTGGGAAATTATTTGGTCAGGTGTTCTGTGGTGTGATTTTATGACTGGAAATCTGATTCACAGATCTATTCCCAAAATGGTTTCACAACCAGTCTAAGCTCATTTAGGGCTGCGGCTGCACATTTGCTCTCTCGCCCCACACTCACCTCATGTAGTCCCTTCTTACCCCTTTTACAGGGCTGGTAATTAAGCAGCTAGGATTACCCTTTTTTTTTTCTTTTTTGTGAGGTTGGTTTTGAGTTGGGTCAACTCCTCTTGCTCACCGGTTTACCTGAGTGTGCTTGCTGGTGTACAGTCACTGTCAAATGTGAGGAACGAGGCAGGATGCAGTGACTGGGAGCATGCAAAGATGCATAGTTGCTCCTTTAAAGTTGTGGAGTAGATAAACCGATCAAGAAAGTCCATCCAAAAAGCTGATATTGGCAATCCCCATCAGACAGGAAACTGAATTTCCTATAAATTTGGAATATTTTTCTGGTTGATTTGCTTTGGATCTGATAAACCCAGCATTTTTCTAGTCCACCTTGCAACAAGGGCTGGGAGACTGTTGGGCAGTGTTAGTGCTTCATTTTGAAACACAGAAGTATGACATCTGTTCTGGGGCTTTCTGACCACAATTTCACTCTTTTCATGAGATGACCCCCCCAAATCTTGCATGTGGTTTTGGTGTTCTCAGTGAGTGCTCAACGTGGCCTTGACAGAGATCACTTACAAGAACAGCAATGTGTATCTTGAAGTGATCAGTGTGCAGTAGCAGGAGTTACAGTGCTATTTATGTTTCATCTTCATTCAGGTCTATTACTGCTGAATAATAAGTTGAAAATTGCAAGGCATTGGTGGTTTTGTATTCAGGTGAGGCATGTCACATAAGCAGCATAATCCCTGTTTTCTGAATTAAGTTCTCATGAGACAGTAACCTCTCCTACATTTATATTCAGATAGAATTAACTTCATGAATGACCAGTTCCAGGGTGTGGAGTCTGAGGTATCATTTTTGTGACTTTAATGAAAGAGAGTCAAGTTTAAGAATAAGGGGCGGCCTCAGCTAATCACGTATGCATGGATCACTTCTGTACACATGCAAAATCGTCTCCAAGCATGTACACAATCCAGACTCGCTGATTGTCCTCTGAACATGCACATGAAGTTTGCTTTACATACTGAGGAGACCTGTGGAGCATCTGGGATCACTTCTGCGCACCAGCAGCCAGCTGTCACTTTACGTATTCACATCCTGGAGTGTGCAGCCTGTGTGCCTGAAGGTGTTTGTGCCCTTAAATGACAGGTTCCAATGGTACATTTGGATATTATTTAAATCTAAGAATTCTTTCGATTCAGTGTATCTTATTATCCGGGTCAGTGTTATTGATATAACAAGGACTGAAGACCACCATAAATCAGTCTGTGCATCACTCTGAGCATGAGAAGAAGTGTATCACTGAATCATCAGGCTCTGTGGGTAGAGCAGGACATCACTTCTGCCCTAGGTAAAGAATTAGAAGCTATTTTCAGAATGAGAATATTGTGCCAGAGCCCTATTCTAAATCAGCAATAGCAAAGTTGTGCTGACATTAGGTCTGGGAATTGCTAAATTTAGGTGTGGACTGGTATCAAAAATACTAGTAGCTCAGGGAGTGCTACTAAAAGCTTTGGCATCCATGTGCTTATTGTAATCATCAGAGCTGTGTATGGCAGAAGAGAACTAGGTTTCCTGATTCATTAGCTATTGGCCAAAGATGCATAGCTTCTACAGGAGGCAGAGATAAATATTAGAATCATGGAATAGTGTGGGTTGGCATGGCCCCAAAAATCTTGTAGTGCAACTCCCCTACCATGGCCAGGCAACCTTTCACTAGAACAGGTTGTTTAGAGCCCTATCCAGCCTGACCTTGAACACTTGCAGGGGTGAGTAATCCTCAGCTTCTCTGGGTTACCTGTTCCAGTGCCTCACCACCCTCACAGTAAAGAATTTCTCCCAGATATCTAATCTAAATGTGCCTTCAGCCAGTTTAAAACCATCATCCCTTGTGCTGTCACTACAGGCTTTGGTAAATGTCTCACTTATAAAACCCCCTTTATATTTTGAAAGGCCATAAAGAGGTCTTCCCAAAGCCTTTTCCTTTCCAGACTGGACAACAATTTTCCCCCTTTAGATGGCATAAGTAAGATCCATTGCAAAGGTTTCCATTCAGCGTGTAAATGGAATATATAACAAATTTCATAAAATAGTGTAATATAAGACTTCTGTTACAATTGAAAGAAGGTGATTTTGTTGAGTGTTACAGTAGGAACCCAACAGCATGTCTTTCCAGTCTGATTTCCAGGCCCATTAAAATTTCCAGCTGGTAGAGGGGAAGAACTTGGAATCTACATTTTAAAAGACAAACCATGTTCTTGCCTTTATCAGTAGGCACAGGGAGCTGTTTTCTTTCACCACACTTAATGAAAGTTCAGCCAGCAGGAGAAATTTCAAGAAGCCACAAGCCATTTCTTGTTTGCCATCATCTCTTTCAACTTTTACAAAATCATTGTTTTCAGAGAAGTTTCCCCCTTGGGCATATTGGCTCCAGCACTTACAAGTCTAATTACAGCCTAAAGGATTGGGAAGATCTTTGAAGTGAAGTATATGCTGCCATGTAGGGAGATCTGGCTGCTGATAGAAATCTGTGTAGAATAGCAAGGGGGGATGTATTCCTACTAGAGTTCCAAATATTTCTGGGAATTGGGAAAATCATTATGAAAAGGAGAAAAAAAAATTCTTATTGTTACAACGCAGTAGTTGACTGAGTGTTCTGGAGGCTTCCTGAAGTCATTGAAGTCCTTGTGTCTTTGCTCCCAAAGAGTCTGGGAGGCAGAGAAAAGCTGAAAAAAGCACTCTCAATATGTTTTCTTACAAAATTTGCACTTAATCGAATATCAAAGAGCATTTAGCAGTCACTTCTGCTATTATCTCTCATACCTGCTTGAGACGGGATACTAAGGTTATTCTAATGCTCTTCAGAAATTCCAGGAATTCCTCAGCTTGTTTTCTGTGCGGTTGTTCCACTGCCTGTTGGCTGGGGCAGGCTCCTGGAATGCAGCTGGCCACATGCACATCCTGGATGGTTGGTTTGGTTTAGGTCCATGGGGTGATTAGGATCAGAGGTATCTTCTGTCGTGTCTCGTGTCGCAGAAATGTGTGTGCTCCACGAAAAAAGAACTGAAGATTTCTGCAAGCACATAGTCAATGGGCAGCAATCTCCCTCCTCTTCCTCTGCCCATCCAGGACAGGACTAAAGGTCTGCTCCCTCATAGCCCCGGTCCAACTCAGGGTTTACAGAGCACATGCAAAGAAAGGCAGCACTGTGCTGGCTTAGGACTGCATGCATCTCCTCTGAAGAAGCACATGTGAACTGGAAGTTTTATATGTTTGTTTCTCCCCTACCTGTAGCTTGTTCACCTCGCCATAAAAACCTGACTTAGCTCTGACGTGGCAGGTTGACAGTCCTTGGCGTTTATGTACTTGCATGAAGGACCCCTCGAAATCCCAGGTAACACAGGCACAGGCCAAGGAGCAGAGGAAATTAGCCCTGTTACCAGTGCCCAGCTGATGGATGGAGAAGGAGAAGGAGAGGCATTGGTGTGATTTTATCCCACCTCAGTTCAGGTGGTGCTGCTTTCTCTGTAAAAGGCAGAACAGTGACAGTCTCCTCTCTCTCACTGAAACAAACCAGGAGCAATCACACGCTCTCAGAGTGTAAAATTCTCCAGACAGCTGCCAAAGCCTTCCCTTTGCACATTCACATCAGTTTCAATGAGATCTGTTTTTAAAGTCTGTAGATAAAAACATGCATCTCCTGTGTGTCAATTAGCTCATGAAGGAGTGCTGAGCACTTCACATTTACAACAGCACAAAGAGCACGTCATGTTGCCTAATCAGATCTCATTGACTTGCACCCACACTGAACTGATCTAAATAATTGCACGGTTTGCAGGACAGCAACAGACAGGACAGAGCAGATGGGAGATCACTCAGTCCCATGTAGGAAGTGATTCAATTGAGCAGTAATTTATCAATTGCACTGTGCAGTAAATCATGGCTAACTTTACTTCCTGCATTTAACAAGTTGCTCATTAAGTGGGAATATAACAACTCGGTTTGGAAGATTTGTGACATAATCATGTTTAGAATTCTATATTCACTTCTGAAAATTCATGCGGAATTTTTCATCCTGCAGGAACATTCTTTCTTTGTATGAGTCTAGAAAGGAATTCTGTTTTACATAGTATGACTTGTCTGTCCAGCAGCTCCTCTGTAGACTCTACAAAATTCCCGTGCATATGCAGAGTATTCAATACACTGTTGCTGATCTTTCTCTATAGCCTCTGGTTGGAAGACACTGATGCTTTATTTGCATTTCTAGTTATTACAAACCTGTCTTCAAATACTCTTCCCTGGTTAATAGCGGCATTGGACAAATTAGCATGGACAGTCTTGTGTTTATAGCACCTGACCTGCACTAGAGCTAAACAATCTGACCCTGAGCATGCTCTTCTTGGTAAAAGTGACTATTTGTCTGTGCTGGCTCCCCCAGTAGTCTGTCAGGCCAGGCTTGCTGCGTGGGCAGAGGACACCAAGAGCTGCAGCCTCTGTAACAGCCGTGCCTGGTGCAGTGCTCTTACCTCTGCCAGGCAGCGTTGCAGCTGTGCCCAGCCCCAGCTCTAACTACAAACACTGGAGTGGCAAACAAGGCATTTCTCACGTAGGCAAGGCTTGTGTAAGACACCTGCAGCAGCCACTGAGGCTGATAAACCAAGCTCCCCATTCTTCTGGGGAGAAAAGGAGAGGAATGGCTGTCATGGATGAGCCTAGAAATCTCTCTGTCCCATTGTATTTATTATCTTGGGCATTCCCCATTAGCAGCTGCTTAGAGAAAAAAGTAAGAAACGCAAATGCTGGGTAGTATCCTTCTAGTTTCATGCAATCTGCAATTGTGAGAGTTTCCTGCTCAGCTTCCTACTGAGTAAGGTGACCCTCTGAACACAAGCTCCAGCTGGAGTCTATCCGACAGTGCTCTGAAGTTTCTTTCTAAGTTTGGAGTATCTCCCAAGAGTGTCTCTTCCTCTTTCTCTGCGTTTATAATTAAATTCTGCAAGTAGTGTTTCGGGGTGTGGCAGACAGGGTTGCCCAGAGTATAGCTTAGTAAATGGAAGTGGATATTGCTGAGAGCTGTGATTTCCAGTCCCTGCCGGGTGGATTGTGGTAGCTGCAGATGGCAGGTTCCTTGCCTGCCCCTCTGGCCCAGATTACTGTGGTTGAGGAAGCGTGACACACAAAAAAGGGATGTTTGTCCTCAGACGTGGCAGTTCACAACTTACTGACTGATGTAAACATGCCAAGAAGAGATTAACTAAATCATAATATGTACTCCAGTTACTCTTGTAAATTCTGTTTGAGCTTGTCAGTATTTTCTCTCCCTGTTCCACTGCCATTGTCACATAACTAACACCTGAGTTTATTTCTCCCAGGCCCCAAAGAATACTGATTCTTGAGGATATTTAAAATCAGGGCCCAAGATATACTAGAAGTTGGGCTGGAGGACCACATATTGTAAGTCTGGCACAATGCTCTGTCCTATTACAGGAAAAAGCAGATTTTGCAGGTTGGAGTTTCCTTTGGGCCATATCTCAGACTGAAACCGTAGAACCATAGAATCATTTCAGTTGGAAAGGACCTTTAAGATCCTGAAGTCCAGCTGTTACCCCAGCATTGCTAAGGCCACCAAACTGTGTCCCCAGGTCAAAAAAAAAGTCATTTACATGACTTTTAAATACCTCCAGGGTTGGTGACTCCACTACTTTCCTGGGCAGCCTGTTCAAGTACTTGAAATACAGACCTTCAAAGGATGAGGCATCATCACCAAACCTATCCTCTCACTTTCAAGTGCAACATGAACTTCCCTGGTCAACCCTCTCCAACATAAACTCAGGCCTGTCTTTAAGATCAATTATTATAAATTTTACTAATAAAACTAATTCTTCATTCTACCCAAATGGCCTTACAAAGTCTTGAAGAACAAAGCTATCAAAGGCAGATCTGCCATGAGAATCAAAACCACTGATGCTCTTCTCCTCCCGAGGAAGCTGGCCCTTCAGGTTAGAATTTGTGTTGCCATTTCCAACATGAAGTAAATAATAGTGCTGTGTTAAGCTTTTGCATCCCAATCGAAAATGGTTCTGTATGGCACAAAATGTCCTTGCAGGGACAGGAAGGGGATGAGAAAGTACGGCAGGCATGAGACATATAAGTCACAGCACAGAGGTCTGCAGTAAGAGATTAGGGTGGTGTAGGAATCTGTAGGGAGCAGAGTCATGTGTGCCTAAATCCTTCCCTGTCCCACCACGGCACCCACCAGCAAGGACACCCACCTGAGACTGCAGAGAGCTTTGGAGAGAGGCTGTGGGCATGGTATAGGTTTAGATTTACTTGGAGCCTGAGCTCTAGCAGACAACATGAATTCTCAGCATAAACAGTATCCGTTAAGTTTCCTTTAACCTACTTCTGGGTTTTATGTTGCTGGTCTTGTCTGTCTAAATGTTTCGGGGTTTTACCACTGTAACTTTTGTTATTGAAAAAGCTACCACCTTGTGTGGGAAAATCCTCAGTGTCAGCCCTTATCAGATTTCTTGCTCAATGAGGTCAACTGGTATTTGGATATTGTTGTATTGTGTCTACAAAGGAACGGAAAAAGCATACAGCATGTAATCTGAAAGTAGTTGCTGCTGTAAAAGTCAGGTTAAGCATAGAAAAGAGCTGCTAAATATTTTTTTCAGAAGTCAGAAACTATTGCATATCTGGAGTTCTACCTGCTGTATTTTCAACTTCTAAGAGAAAGGCAGCCAGGAACAAATTACTGCCAGGACACAAAAACCCCATGAATTTCCCACATGAGCGGGACGTGCAAAATCTGAAGTACTTCATTTCAGAGGCCTTATCTATTGAATATCAGCTGTGACTGATACACATATATATATATATCACTGATATATGTACATGACTGATATATTTTCATAAGATATGTTCTAATCATTACTAGCTAGAAACAAGTATGAGAGTAAATGTCAGTGTTTGTGTATTAATTACCTTTACTTTTATGCATATATTTATATTTCTACATTTTAAAAAGCAGTGGGCTTCCTTTGTTGGCTAGTAAACTTAGGTACCCATACTGGCTTCAGTTCAGCAGATCAAATCCATCCTTAAGCAAGTGTCATGAAGAATTATGTCTTCCTCCTCTGTCCTCACTTTAAATCCACTATGCAATATGGTTTGTTGCTGTACTAGATCTGCCCAGCCCTAGGAAGTCACCACATTATCTTTTGACTGGGTAATATTTCTAAAGAAGAATACTGAAATATGAGTAATGAAGTTAATTCTGTGGCCTGAATATTAATACTTATGATCTCAAGCAAACAAAGAAATTACATGAAAGTCTGCACAGTGTGGGAGCAACCTGTTAACCTGCAGTGTCCCAGTTACGTCAGATATCTCACAAGCATGTGTGTGTAGTAGTTTCTATGGATCTCAATTTACTACCAACCTACTACAATCTGCTTGGATACGACCTAATACTAATAACTCTTAGCAGTTACACTATTTTTGTATATAAATTATTCACCTGCTCCTAGCTAGTTGATTACTCAATACTGAGATATCACAGAGCTAAATATATCATTATCACCAAACAGAAACAGTGCAGCTGCAAGATTAAAACCAAAATCATGAGGGGGGCCTGATGGGTAGTTTATAAATATGGGTAGTTGACAAAATACGTACAGAGCTATGTGGTCTGTTCTTTTGGCCCACAGTAAGGACCAGTCTGTAGCATCCACATTGTCCAAAGGTAGCTCAAATTTGAGTTCAGAGATTCATCTTTTCAGTGTAGCTGCACAGTTGAGATGAGGAACAGCTCCTGTGTGACTTTTAGTCCTCTATTCATATTATTCCTTTCTGTCGGTGATTTAATTAATTTACCTCTCCATTAACAACTATGCTCTGGTTCCTATAATGTAGGTCAACTAATTAAGATATATAAAAATATTTCCCCAAGGTCATTTGTTTTGAGAACAATGAATGTGGGGCAATTCCTTTTATGTGAAGAGTTTGGATCATTTCAGAAGAAGCAAAATATTATAAATGGTGACTTTGGTGGTGAAATATATTTCTAACAAAGATGCAATCTTTCTGCTTAGAAGAAATTCCGTAACAGCTAGAGCAAATCCATTTGACATTGCAGCACGCAATTACAATGACTTCAGTAAAGGGCACTAATTTTGAGACGGGGTGGAGTGTACTACCTATGTGTTTTGTTTGCAGCCATGAAATGTACTTTAAGAACAATTGTTGTTCTTTGGAGGCATTGCTCTCATTGGGGAAAAAAAAAAAAAAAAAAAAGGGTACATGGCAGAGAAATCAGAACTGTTTTCTGTATCAACTCATATATACTGTATCAACTAACAAGGAGTTCTGTTGAAACAAGTGTTCTTACGTCCAGAATGTTATTTTATTCCACTTTAGGGGGTAAAGTACAGCAACTGACTCATTACTCAAATTTCATTTGAGCTGTTGCACAACCTCAGTTGAGAATACTTTTCAACTGAAAAAGGCCTTTTTAGCGCTGTGAGAAACAACAACAACAAAAAGCCCTCTTAAGAGCAATTAGGTAGATGGAATGGAAGTTTCTTCTACTCAGCTACTGATGCTGTCATTTCTTTTCATTCCATTGCACTGATATAATTTTGAGATTTTACGATTAGACCAGTTTTTGAATTTCTTGTAGTGATGTCTAATTCAAAACTGGATGTGATATTTATTGCTGATTCTGCTTCAACTGCAACAATGAGACTTTCATTATATACTACCTACAAAGAAGATACCATTGCAAAAAAGTATGGTTTTGTTAAATTTTATTTACATTCAGAAACAGAAATTTCACAGTACTTATAACTAGCCAGAGTGCTGGACCAGGGAGATTTTTACCATTGTGCTCATTTTTTCAAGCCACTCTGACTTCCCTTAAGTCCAAGTCTATCCAATGTTGATTTTTTTTGTGTGTTTATGTTTCCTTTGCACTGCCCACAGGTATTTTCAGTCCTTACTATTGTATTTGAAGCCTCAGGAATTAAAAGAGACAGTATTTTCAATTTAAGTAGCTCTCTATCTATATTAGATATATTTATAGAAGTGATGGTGGTGAGGTTTTTATTAATTTATTAAATTAAATATTTTGCTCTTGCATATCCATTTTTCTGTTGTTCTGGCTGTTGAAAAGACTTCTATTTCACCTACTAGAAGTTTTTCATCTGCTAGAACCATGTGTTTTTGTAAGACAGGTATAGAGAGCTCATGCACAAGTGCCATTTCTGTTGGTTCCACACCTGTCATGCAGTCAGATTGAGATTGTCTGCAGCACGACAATTTTGGAGCACCAGTTATGATTTATGCTGGGGGTTCTTTTCAGGGAACCTGCTGGTTTAATTCTAATTGATGGTTTCAATTTCTTTTCTGGGGTAAGACTCCTTATCAGGACAGGCACGTGTGATAGCAAATCCTGGCACATAAAGAGGATCTGTGAGTGGAGGTGAGCCAGTGAGTTTGTTAGAGAAACACAGCTATGGAAACAAAAATCCTGAATTAGTTTAGATTGTCATCTGAGCAGGATGCACAAATAGTAACTGTACGAGGACAAAGCAATTGAAATTTAGCTAGAAGAGATATTAATGGGTTGTGGTAATCTCTAGATAATATTCCTGCTTAGTGTTTCATTATATTTGATGGGGTTTTTTAAGGCAGCACATATCACAGAAGAGAAAAACAATCAAACAAACAAACAAACAAAAAACCAAAATTATTGTGACAGAGACTTGAAGAATGACCTGACAGCCCTGGGGAGATTGGCCAACCATTCAAGTTATGTCTCTTTTTCCTTCTGTTATTAAAGAAGGAAGGAGAAAGAGTTACTGAGATGATATGGTCTGATGTCTGCCTGCTTTATGGTCACTGTGGTGAGGACCTTCCTAGAATTGTGCTCTCAGTTACCCAAAGAAGCCAGCTCAAATAAATACCTACTGACAAAGTTTTCTTGCAACAAAACAATACAGTGCAGGGTAAGTTTATACTTATAGCAACAACACTGCTAATTGCTGTTTGCACAATCCAAAGTGATATACATAGCTGCCTTTGATCTAAATACCAGCACAGGTAGGGCCTGATAGAGAAATGCATCTCTAAAAGTCAAGGGTGATAATTAATACCACCCTTTACCTCAGTTTCAAGGTTTCACTTACAACCTTGGCTAAAAACAAGTCTTTTCTCAACGCTTTGTTGTCCATTGCAGCTCCTACGTTCTCACCCTTGCTGAGGAGCTTCCTCTGTGAAATATATTTTTTTCTTCACTGCAGCATGCCATGACCAACTTGCCAGAGACAGCTCTATTGACAAAGCAGAAATAGTTTTCTTATTACTTTCTCCTTTCGTATCATCCATATTGTGCTGTCACCTCAGGGCTTCTCAAAGCTGGGGGTGGTGGAAAGTGGCTGAATGTATGAGACCTTAGCAGTGCTGCAGGGCTACAGGATATCACAGCTGCTTGAAGCGAGAAGAACCTGCCCAAATGACATCTCTCTGAAATCCCCCTTGTGGGAAATGTGGTCGTGGTGTAGCCAAGGTCACAACGTTTCCTTAGAAACCCAGTTCAGTCATCCAACCAAATGTGAGCTGGTTGATGAGGTGTAATTGCGTTCCATGCTGAGAAGTTTCCTTTGCTGGAGGAACCTCTGACAACGTTGTGTCAGGGAGTGTGTGTGTGATCCCTGCCACAAACACACCCTAATTCGGCCAAGCCCTGGCGGCAGCAGCGGCCCTGCCATACGCAGGGCTTTGCCAGGGGGGTGGTGGCTGAGCTCCCTCTGCTAGGATATGGTTAACTCCCTCACAGAGGGAAAGCTGCCCTTGACCTCCTGAACAGTGTTTCACATCACTATTTCATGTCAGGAGAGCTTCTGAGTCAGGTATTCCTGGGACCAGAATATTCTACCTTTGGCTAACTCTGCTGGTTTGGTGAATCTCTTTGTTTCACTGGGGAAGGAGCAAGTATACTTGAGTGGAATGAAGTTTTACTAGCAACAAGGGTGCCTACAGATAGGACCTTAGGGATTTCTCAGATTCTGACCTTTAGGTCAGATGCCTAATCCTTTACCATCCCCGCTGAGATGGCCTATTTGCTTGGGAATGATGCTGGTGAGTGAGGAGTTATCCTTGTGAGAACTGCCCATAAACTTCAGCGAGCTCTGAGTTTTGTTGTGTTTGGACTGCTGCCATGCAAACCTCAAATTCTTGTAAAATTTCTCTGCAATGAATGAACAAAACAGTGTGGAAGTTCTCCCCTGCCCCTTTACCTCACACATCCCTGTTACCCTGGAAATTACTTCTAACCTATTCTTGCATGTCAAAGGGGAAAAGGGGGTGTGAAAAGCTGCCTGTGACAATAATCCTGTCGATTGCTGCCTCATATTTTTGTTAAATGTGATACTGCCAGCAGGCGTGTGCTGAATTCCCTTCATTGCCCATGACAGTCACAGAGCAGTTCCAGTCCTGGCACAATCAGCTATGGACCATTTTGGGGGTCTCCCAAAGTGGGGACACCTGAGGGGGAGCAGAGTCACCAGGAGCCCCCAGCCAGGGCAAGAGTGGCCAATGGGACCTGAGCGTGGCCAGGGGAGCACTGGTACAGCCCTCACCCACTGCCCTACCTTGTGCTAGACACTGCAATTTAAGGCATTGTGTCAAGACAGCTGTGAAATCCCAGCTATTTCATAACAAAACTTGAAACATTAGTTGAAGGTAAGGTCTAGTTTTGTCAGTATTTATAATTTCTCAAGCAGTGGTCCATAAAGGAGTAATAGCCTTTGAGACCTAAATAAGTGGTCCCCAGCTAGCCTACAAAATGACATTTCCTTGAAAAAAGACTGGGAAAATCCAAAGGAAACCAGCAAATCTATTGTAGTAGCCTAGTAATGTTTTAGTCAATACTTTTGCATTTCAAGCTGTGAGCTGAAATGTGGCTATTTGACTTTCAAATGCTTGGCCAAACCAGGCTTTATCAGAAGTGGGATTGTTTTTTAACCTCAAAAAGGACATCCTGAAATATTGTGGAGAAGAGGAACTCCCCTTATAGTGGATGCAAGAGTACAGATGTGACTCATGATCTAAAAGGCTGGCGGGGTCGGGCTGATGGTGTGGGACACACCAAGCCAGGTAACCAGGCACAGGCAGTGTGTGCAGGGAGATGCTGGGTGAATGCACGTGCTGGTACTGATGCCAAGAGTTGCCTACAATTTACTGGCCTCAGGTTGTGTGCTGCTCATGGCTGGCCACACTCCAGTTCTTCTAGACGTTATTCCCTAGTGTCCTTCTGGGGATGTGTTTTGGCTCGAGGTAGCCGTGCTTAAAGACTCTCGAGAAGCACAGGCCAGGAAAAGAACACCAGGTACTTGTCCTTTCCAACTGCTCAACCTCTGGAGGAACTGCCCTAAAAACTTTGTTCATAACAGTACTAAAGACAACACTTTCTTGATAATATGGGACATTGGATGCATAAAAACATGAGAGATGTAATGCAATTTTATTTTTAAATCTAATCAGTTATTTGTCCAAAAGTGAATTGGTTACATTCGCATTTCTCTGAAATAAGTCAGGCATCTTCAAGACATGTCTTCAAGTTACCTAGGAGCATTAAACTAATATTAGAAAGGTCCAAAACATAGTAAAAATATTTTACTTTAATCTACTTTCATGTTTTCATACTTCTGACATCATCCTGTTGCCTGGTTTTGCATTGTATTAAAGGATGGAGGTCTAGTCACTGATTTTGTTAATTTTATAAAAGAAATGAAACAGAAACATTAGCATAGTGCTGAAGTATAGTTTCATTTTATTGAGTATTAGTTATTCTTAGAAGAGAGACCTTTTTTTTTCTTTCTTGGGAATTTTTTTTTTTTCATTTTGCAGGTATAAAAATGACAGTAGAATCCAAGATAAAGTTTAAAATGAGCAGAAAAAAAATTACAGTCCAAGATGTGTTTAGGTCTTTTAATCTTATCAATGAGGCACAATATTGAAGAACTGAGAAATGACCTTCACAGGGTTTTTGTGTATAGTCGAATGCATAAGCAGGAATGTGTAAGGAATACCATCTTTTTTCTTTCACGTGTGCTTGGTTAACACAATGACTCTCTACCTCCTTGTCTTTCAGCCACATAATCAATGAGCTGATAGAAACAGAACGGGTTTATGTAGAAGAACTTCAAAGTATAATAGAGGTAAGAAACTCTTCTGAAATTACTTTTTGGTGCTTAACCTCTAAGACATCCCCGCAGGTGCACATCCTTCATGGGCTGAGCACTCCCACCTCCTGTTTATAACGCACAGGCTGGTAAGATAGCTCAGCCTTGGAGATGGAGAAGGGGAAGGATATTTTGGACATCCTTCCTCAGGGCTTAAAGGAAAAGGCACCTTCTCTGGCCTGAGCCCACAGAATGACAATTTGCATGTGTGGTGGTTTGACCAGGAAGTGAGATAGCAAATCTAAAAGTTATGGACAGAGAAAGAGTTAATAATGTCTTTTCAAAATATTACCAGTAGCTCTCAGAAGCAGCACCTTTGATGTCCAGAGACTAAATTCTGTGAATATACATTTGGAAAATGACTGAGAAAAAGGAAGGCGCCCCTCCCACTCTTCTTTATTGTCCCATGTTGTACTTGAACACGGAAAAAAGCAGATCATGCTGCAAATATAATTCTTGAGCTTTTGAAGCTGATAGAATACCAGCATACTCAGTGTGTGTGGAGTCTGAGGTCCCTAATCTTTGGGAGGACAGAACTGAGTAGGGATGAATCATGCTTATATTTGAGTGGGACTTTAGGGAGATGTGGTCAATTCTTTATTGCATTTGTTCCATGGGAGCTCGCAGCTCTGATAATCGATATATCACTCTTGAGCTTAAAATCAGAATGTTCTTCTCTCAAAGTTATTATTGAAGAAACACAATATAGTTTTTACAAGAAACAACAACAAAAAAGTCAATCTAAATACCACAGTTCAGCAAATAAATCCAAACTAACTTTTGTGCAGTGAAGCAGGGTAGCAGAAAGGTATTTGTCTGTCAATCTTAGCAGTCTCTGTCCCTACATGACCCAAATGGCTTTTGAATCCTAGACACATAATTTCATCTGTTTTTTATTAACCTTGTGACCTGTTCATTTGTGGTTAAAATGTGTTTGCACAGTTACAGAGTAAAATCTCTGGGGAAAATCAGAAGCATCAGAAATTCATGGGAGCAACAAAGCAGCAGGCATGGGAGAAGCTTTGTTTGCTCTGTAGAGAAAAAAAGCACATGGACTTTGGGGCTTTCCAGTGCCTTAAACACAGTACTTCTTCCCTGCTGAAAACAGGCTGGTTTTATTTTCCACTTTTCTCTGCAGGGGTATGCTTCAGAAATGGACAATCCCAATTTAGTACATCTGATTCCATCTGCACTTCAGAACAAGAAGGAAATTCTTTTTGGGAACCTCCCAGAAATCTACTATTTCCACAACAGGTACATGGGAACTGGTGGTTGTCCTGCATCCTTAGGTGCCACCATCATGTCCAGTCCTTTTCTGTCAGGTGCTTTGTCGTGCTCACACGTACACTGTCAGGAGAAGTCACCCTCACTCAGTCTCTGTGTGCGTCCTATGAAACCCATGCATAGAGAACACCTCAGAAGATCATCTGTTTCATCTTTCTTTGGTGAAGATTGTACCCTTTGTGCATTTGCTAGTGATTTCTCCTGGCAGGATCCCTCTTGAATGTCCCCTGTGGTCACTATTCTACCACCTCTCTTGGTACACTGGGAGATGTCACAGGACTAAATCCTGGTATTTTCTGTCTGGCAAAACACCTCTGTGAGGAAGTTTTCTTAGTGTTCAGATTATCTGTCCTGTATTTCTGTTATCAGATCAGAAGACATTCTATATTTGATACCACTTTTCTTTTTATCCCTCATATAAGATCACAAAGCTTTCCAGAAGCCATGTCCATACTGTGAACAAGGAAATTCAGAGCCCAAAACTACAGAATACAAGTTATGAAAAAGAGTACCCTTCTGTAATCGGCTTTCAAAACACAAAGCCTAGGGCAACTTCTATAAATTTCCTGCTTTTTCTAGCCTTGCTTAAGCAAAACTGTCTGTAACTCAAGTGGGAATTTAGGAATTCTTTTGAATAATAATTGCCTGTAAGAAGTTACAAACAGTTGAACAAAATAATTTTTAAAAAAACTCTTTTGCAAGCCTTAATATTATGCCAGAGTAGTTAATACATTGGAGAAAAAATATTTTCCAGTTTATACATTATTTTCAAAGAGTGTGTCTTCCATTTGGAGAAAGATGTTCCTCTCCCTTTGCAAGCCAAATCTTTCTTTCCCTAAAGGTTTAGTGCATTGGCTGTCACTGCAGAAGCCTTTGGACTACATCCCATATTTTCACTGCTTGGTGATTGAGCAACTACATCTGACAGAGCATTCCTGTCTTTTCTAGCTGTTCTGAAAAATCCTCATACCCGAAAGGAAAGCAGGTATTTGGGCTACAGATTGGAAATAAATTTCAACAGCCAGAGGAATCAGATGTAGCAGATGCTTGTGAGCAGAGAAAATATGATAATTGTGATTTAGGGAATCAGGTGACAGCCACATCCCATTTTTCTAAAATATATATTTCTTGGTGTGTCAGAACTGTTACCTTCCCCATTGAATCCTCATATTACGAAAATGAAGGCTTTAAGTTAGATTTACACAGAAGCTAACACACAATGTGAGTAGGATTGTACATTACTCTTTGCTCTTTTTTTCTCCCTCTCAGGATTTTCCTTAAGGAAATAGAAAACTGCATTGAAAACCCAGAGCTTCTTGCCCGATGCTTTTTGAAAAGAGTAAGTAAATCCTTTTTTAGGTTTGAATGAATGTCTACAGTCTTATCCTACAGTACTTACAGATGTACTCCCATCTTTTCACTCTGTTTGTTTTTGTGAATGAGGGAAACTCCTCTAAGCAGATATTTCCAAATTAAGCCACAGTTACCAAGCAAGTATTCTGATGTCTGACCCTTTACCTGGTTTACTGACAGGAAGAGATCAGTTACCAGTGTTTTACAAGTATTTTAAGTCCCATTTAAAAGAAAAAACCCAAGAAATAACAGTGATACAAATCTTTGACATGCTTTTCGTATCAGACACATTTATAGCAGGAGTCTGATGTAAGCCAGACACCACCCTGCAGTCAATAGAGACTGGTGGCGGTGTCGCAGCAGGTTGCTCTGAGTGCAGACAACACATCCTGTTCCTGCTTTATCTTATCTTTCTCTTCTCTGCACCATTCAGAACACTTGGTCTCCTAGAACTGTCCCAGCAGTCTGCTGCTGTCCTGGCATGGACCCCAGCAGCTCCATAAGACTCTGAGAGGTCGATTCCCTTTACTTCTTCACGTAACTCAACAACTGGGACTCTCCCCTCTGCTGGGAGGTGACTCTCAGTGCTCAAGTGCTGCAGCTCTCTCTGAGAGCTCCCAGGGATGTCCCTCCTCCACCTCCACCCCCACTCAGCCTGACCATTAGTTCTGTCCTGCAACACAACCAAAGGTGCTTGTTTATATAGCGCTCCTTCAGGGGCCCGACTAATGAAAAAAAAATCTGTTTTGGTGGTTCGCTACTGCTTTCAGAGCTTGACACAACTGTGTGAATAAGGCTCTGTGTTTTGCACAGGAAATGGAAGTAGCACGAGAAATGGGAAAATCTGTCCACTGTAGTCAAAGGTACCTCCTGCTTCTACTGTATACTACAGGCAGTATTTGCTGCTTTTCCAGAGCACACATTAATTACAGATTTGGATGAACCAGTCAGGGGTGCTGGGCACTGCCACATTACTAAGATTTAATGGGAATTGTGAGCATGTGATACCTGCAAAGGGTATGCTTCCAATTTACAAGCAGGTCAGGCTGGAGAGAATCATACAAGTGTAAATGTGATTATATGTCCATTGGATTACTTTCTGTTTAACAACGAAGCATTTAGAGCTTGAGTAAATGACACTACTAAGGCATATGTTGTTATCCTAGGATTTAGAGGCTGAACAGGAAAATACTGTGGTGAAATCATTATGCAAAAGAGGATAAGCAGTCTTTGAAGAATGCAGACCTTTGAAACCCAAGAAATGTAAAATAGTCCATATGTTGCATATGTCCCTAAATAATGCAGCTAAATAAAAATTCTTGGTATATAATTGTTCCTATGATTCTGCAGAAGGTTCAAATTCCATATTTAAATATTGTAGCTTATGTCTCTCTGTAAAAACAGCTGTTAAGCCCAATTCCTCTTACTATTCCACCAATATGAAAACAGCACTAAAGCTGGGGTTCAGATATGAAGTGAAAGAAAACCAGTCCTTCCATTGCCTTAGCTCATCAGTTTTTGTGACCCGGTCAAACCACACTAAATCTATCAAATAAGAGGTTAAATCATGCATTTGCTTTCTCCCTATTTCAAATTTCACACTAAGAAAGCACAAGCTTCTCTCTTGAGATGTCTCTGCTCACACAGTAGCACCTTTGATTCGAGAACTTGCCCTTACGTTCTGTTTTTAGAAGAAGCCACATAAAGTCCAGAAATGTGTTGTTTCTGTTGGACTGCCTTTAGGAGGCACAAACAAAAGTCTGGTTGTGTGTTTGTGCTCCCCCTGATTTGGCAACCTTTTATGCCTTCCTGCTGAGCAGTGGCTTCTGGCTGCCCAGTGAGTTATGGCCGTGCTTGGTTTTTTAGGGGGAAACAGAAGCAGCTGCTGTTCCAAGTGATGCTGAGTTCCAGGAGGAAGCTCACATTGTTGCAGGTTCTCCTTCTTTGTGCGGGTGTGACCATCCTGCCACAGCAACAGGCCCAGCCTGTGATTAGAAACAGTTTTTTTAGGTTCAAATACTTTGAAGAGTTTTACCCTGTCTGATCCCGCTGGGCCTTGTCAGCCCCGATTCCAGAGCTGCTTGGAAGTATCCTGAGAGCTGCAGCGAGACACTTTGGTGCCAGAGTCCCTCCATCCCTGCCAGTCATTCCTCTGC
Organism: Donacobius atricapilla; assembly: GCA_013397315.1. Taxonomy (NCBI): domain Eukaryota; kingdom Metazoa; phylum Chordata; class Aves; order Passeriformes; family Mimidae; genus Donacobius; species Donacobius atricapilla. The sequence goes on from WBMY01012068.1 coordinate 145,877, forward strand.
CATGTCCCCACACACTCTTCCATCTCCACCAAAGCCACTTGATCAGCTGTCACCATGAAGGTGAACTCTTCATCTCAGCTGATGGGAGAAGCAGGCTGTGGAGTCTCTTTCTGGCTTCTCTCTGGCTGGAACACAGTAGCAGAATCTGGTAAAAGCTGAGTCAGCAATGCCTTTCTTGTTCTCCCTCCCACTTTGCCTGACCTCGTTTAAGGCATGATCTTCATATGAGCTAAATTACAAGTGAGCCAGCTCAACTTTCCCCACATGGCAGCTATTTTGCCATCACCAAGGTGCTTGACCTTACTTGCAGCTCAGTGTGGTCAAGGACTACACAGCTTTCAAAGATAGGAGAGATGTGCACTGCATACCTTGGAGAATGGGTCATCTGGTGCTTTATCAGCAACAAGAGGGACATGCTGGGCTGATCTGTGCTGTACAAGGGGCTGTGAAGAAGGAAAGCTTACCAACCCAAGGCAAGAATGCCCAGGACGGAACCAAAGGTGTGTCAGACTGCTTACCAAAATATGCCAGGTGATGTGTCTGACAGGGGTGATTCACTGTGGATTACCACTGTTTGTGTATCCATATTGCTAACTTTATGAAAGGAAATAGTTTAATAGGAGCCAGCACTTGGGGCATTTGGTCATTCAGGGAAAAAAAAGCATTTAGGAAAGAAATTTACCTGTGAAAGGACAGTAGCAGCTGACCAGAAACCTGTGAGTTGACGTCAAAGGTCTAAATTCTAGACTAATGCAAAAATTATTCATAAATCAGCAGTCCAAAAGATAATTGGAACTGTGTATATATATCACATGCATTGGAGCTTACAGAGCTCTCAGGGTCCAAATCAGTGTGGAAAGGAAAAGCTTTATAGGAGAGAGGAGCATGATATAAAAGTACCAGCAAGAAGTAAGAACCTTTGCATGAGAAAATAGAGATGTATGGAATATTTAAGGCTGGGATTTGAATAATTAGACAATGAATTATTTCTTGGCATTTTAAAGTCTGAGCCTAATTCTATTCTTAACACTATCGTAAAACTTAATGCTGTAATTAATATGTAAGTATCTGCCTAAGCAGGTGTCACTGATTTAGGCAGCAGTAGATTGCACTGGCATAGGGTGGTTCCACTATGGCAAATGACTGGTAAATTGTTGGTTATTGTACCTTTTCTTTAAGTTTAAATTGGTTCTTTTCTCTTATTCCTAATAGTTGTCTTGTCTGTTGCTGTCTCTGTTCTTCTTACCCAGTCCATATAGGTTTCTGTGGGCCAGGATGAGATTGTAATGCTTGATTATGCTTTGTTGCTATGTTTAATTCTGTGGGGCTTACCCCCTGCTAACCTCCCTCCACGGCAACATGTACAAACAATTCTATTTTTGTGAAGAAAACGCTGCACCTATTTTGAAACAGCACCATTAATACTCTATTAATAGAGTTGCAACAGAGGAGGTTTTTGTATTGCATAATCCTTGACACGGTGTGGTGTTACCTGGCACAGCTTTGATTTCATAGCTGATTCATCAGGGTGATGTCAGGATGGGTCTGTAGAGGAAGGCAGCAGCACCGCTGATCTCTTCCAGTAACTGTATTGAAGGAAATGATTTCCCTACAGCAGGAGTGTGTGGGAACTGGCTGGTGGGCTGAAAGCACAGAGGAAAGCTCCAGGAATTGCTGAGATTTATTCTTGGTGTTTCCTTTGATTTACTGAGGTCCCATCCAGCAGGGTGGGTGCAGCTGAAGGTGGGAAGCTCCCGGCTGGTCGGGCACAGCCAGCCCTGCTCTGTGCCCCGGGCACAGTCAGCACGCCTGGACCTGGCAGAGGAGCTCCCATCTCTGCATCCACCCACGCAGCCCAGGAGCCCAAAACACCCCTCTCTGGGCTTTTGTAGAGATTGTCTCTGTGCCCACTGAAGTCAGTAAGATTTTTGCCATAGACCTCAGTGAGAGCACTTGGAGCACAGTCAAAGCTAAATAAAGTGAATCCACCCACTTCTAACTGGGAGAGGGCAGGGTCTAAGTGCATCCCCCTGCCTGGCCTGGGACATCAGCAAGACAAACTTCCTCCTTTTTGATTTGTCCTTCTACTATTGAGAGCCAATACTATTTTCAAAGTGTGTTGAACTGGTAAACCTTAGTCATCATTAATAATTAACACTACAGTGCTGGTAGTGTTAACAAAATTGTTAATAAAGTTTAAATTTCTAATGTTTCTTTTCTGTTTGTTTGCTTTCCAAACCATCAGTTCACCTCCCTGAAAAAGACATCAGTTTTGCTGTTAGATTATATGTCTTCCAGTCTGCAGTCTCCTTGTTTTTTGTGGAAAGTGAGGAAAAAAAGTCTCATATTCAGGTGTATTTAACTTAATCAAAAGTAAAAAGCAAGTTTGGTGGTTTCAGAGTTATTCCCATGTAATAATTACTTCATGTCTTAAAATGGAAGGTAAGATGAAGTGTGATTCAAGAAAGACACTCTCTGGATTCTTTCTCCTTCCCTTATCTAAACTCTTCTTTTCTTGCAGAAGGAGGACCTCCAAATATATGAAAAGTACTGTCAGAACAAACCAAGGTCTGAAGCTCTCTGGAGACAGTGTGGAGACAGCATTTTTTTTCAGGTGGAATTTCATTGCAGACTAGCAGTGCAAGACCCTCAAATCTTGTTTTCCTTATGTATCTCTAGTCTTTAGAAAACCTAGAGTAATACACAGACTTTTCTGCATGCTTCTTATACTGATGGCAGGTGCCCAGTGTGTGTCAAGGTGTTCTCTACAGGAGACTGGGTAGGGAGAGCAGTGGGTAGATTTCCTGCACAGCAGCCTGACTCTGCAGGCTATACCCACACCAAACAAGCGCTGGCTTCTTTGCAAATCCCAGCTGATTGCAATCTCATCAGCAGGGAATGCCAGATTTCCACACCAAGCTGAACCTAAACATTAGCCCTTGTTTAGATATATTTTCACTGTGGCATAAGTAACCCCGAAATTCCTCTCTCTAATTCACAGACATATAATCCTCAGATTGTCAGGTGATAATGATCTTGGTGACTTGCCTGTGTTTCAAGAAACAATTTTATTTTTCTTCCATGCTGTCTCCTACAGGAATGTCAGCGTAAATTGGATCATAAGCTCTCACTTGATGCTTATCTCTTAAAGCCAGTTCAGAGAATCACCAAGTACCAGCTGCTGCTAAAGGTAAGTTCTCCATGACAGTGCAAAGAATTCCAATGTACGGCTTGTTTTACTTCCAGAATTGCATATCAGTCAAGACTACCTGGAATTAAATCCTCACTAATACTAAGCATTTTTTAGTTATAAAATGGTAGAAAAACAGTCTTGTACAGGGGCTTGTATTTTAGATTGGGAACTGCTATCACTTAGCAGTACTTATACTAATAGAAGTATACTATTATACATATAGCTCTCTCTACATAAAGTAAGATATTTTACTTACTGTTTAAGACAGTAAGTATTTTATTGTCTTATTATTGTTTTATTTATCTTTAAACAGAAATTGGGCTTGGCTTTATTGTATCAGTATATGGTTTTACTATTTGACAACAGGAACTGATGCCTTAAATCCTGTATTTAACATCTGTCCCTGTTTAACAAAACTCTTTCAACTCTCTGAAGTGATATTTTCCCATGGTTGTAACTCAAACCTTTCAGAGGGAGCCACTCCCTTTTGCTGCTTTTTTTAAAAAGACACAGCTAGGAACAAATTGTCTGTAATTTTTCCACAGGGTGAATATGTGATCTTCCCTCTTGATTTGGCTGGAACCATGAGTGGTCCATGCTTGAAAATCTGGTCTAAACTGGGCAATAGAAAGTATATACACTCAAAACAATGAAATTTTTTTTAAGGTGGTGGCTTAAATTTCTGTCTCCATCTATTCAGTTCTTAAAAATAATATTTACTGACTTTCCCTATGGGAAGGTCATGAAGGTGAATTACATACTGTTCTCAAGCCTCTGGGCTTAAAGTAGTATTATGTTCTGTCATGAAATTTAGCATTGAAATTTGCAATGAAGATTTTAGGTTGCCATTTAACTTGCTAATAGCTACTATGGCACTGCTCAAAATGTGCCAGTATAAGCCATGGGAGGACCTGATTGGCTGTTCTTGTACAGTATTTCTGTGAACTGCTTATTGACTTCACGTAAAACTATAGAATCCACATATTGAACATGGATATTGACAAGGATGAAACTTCACTGATTCCAGTAAATTTACATCAACATAGGCCACAAATAAATTTGGACTCTACTTCTTGAAACTATTCTGTGAGAAGGAAAAAAAATGTCAAGGTCTCTGGGAAAGCAAGAGTAAACCAGATTTTACTTTTAATTTGAAATATGACTGTAAATAAACCCAAGATTAGATCGAGGAGTGAAATTCTCAAGCAAAACAGGTCTCAGCCATTGGGGTTTGAAGCTGGTCAGACCAGTTTCATACTTAGCAACAACACATTGGCACTGGCATTTACTTTGTCAGGGTTTATGAGATCTGGGAAGATGGTGCACTCCTTCCCTGGCTGGAGGAGCATTTAAATGTGTAGAAAAATGGAAGCCAGTGAAAAATTGGTAATAAACAAATGCTTAAGAAGCTTTGCCTTGAGTGGTGGGCAGACTGGGCTTGAATTTTGGGTCACAATTATTGCAACCCTCTGGTTTCAAACAGTTTAGCTGACATGCTCATGCTGATAAAAGCAGCATGCTCACTCTACAGAGAGCCATCCTCATCCTAGAAAATGTGCAGCAGGTACTGTAGAATGCATCCTGCTTTTACCTTCTAATCCCTGGTTTCCCAAGCACTTGAGAGACAGCTGCTGTTTGGGGTTTGCAGGAACTATCTTTTTGCATTTCTATTTTACAGGAACACAAGTGCCTCAGCTCTTGGATTAAAATATTTCCAAACTGAAAATGTGGAATGTCTAACCTGCCAAATTCAGACTAGAAATTAATTCATATTTTTAACAGTGGTAGTATGTATCTTGTGGAACTAATTGCAAAAGAAAATGGGGAGTTGTCTAACCCCTGAAATAATTATATTGAGTTTCTTTTCTAGCACATGTGAAGAAAAGAATCCCCTGGATGTAATTTTATGACATGCAAGGAGTTCATTGTAAATATGTCAGAATGGTCTTGTCTCGTCTTAAATGAACCCTTTAAACTTGAAAATGTTAAAAAGATGAAAATTTGTGTCCTTAATGACCACTCCAGTGAATGTTATATTTGGGGTTTTTTTGGAGTTTTTTGTTCCTCTTTTGTTTTCCCCTAGTTCTGCCACATTGTTTAGGCAACACCAAATTCCAGGTAGGATTGTCTTACGGTGTCTTCTGGTATCAGAAGTTCTCAAGTAGTCCCCATATCTTTTTTTAATCAGGAAATGCTGAAATGTAGCAAGAATTCAGAAGGTACTGCTGAATTGGAAGAAGCCCTGGCCACGGTGCTTGATATCATAAAATCAGTGAATGATTCCATGCACCAGATAGCAATCACAGGATATGAGGTAATTGCTGCTGCTGCTCTGAGCCATCCCATGTTCCTGTCATCGCTGAACAAGCTGTGCCTGTGGCTGCTACTGTACTTTATGGAGACTGTGCCACATTCCTGAAGGATGGCACTCAGTGGTGTGTTGTGGTGACCAAAAATACATCTCAGCACACCTGTCATGTGGAGCTGAGGTGTGAATGTGGGGATATGGTGGGGCAAATGCAGGACTTTTGAGTAATTGCGCCTGAAACTCATTTGTAGGTGAGAGGTACAAGTGTGGCTGAACTAACTTAAGAAATTTGCTGAAACTTTGTGACTCCTGCGCAACTCAAGTGTTTTCAGATCTTTTGCACTTCGGGAGAAAAATTTGGGTTTCATTTAAAGTGGGTAATGGAATCTGTGCCAGTGATTGGCAAGCTTGTTATCTGAAATGTGAAATAACAACCACGGTACAAATCAAAGGGTACAAATATACATCTCTGCAGAAGCTCCATTGAAATCATATGACTTTCAAGAACTAGCTGATTTCATAAAATGAGCCCTTAAGTGAGAAGTGGAAGTGATTGACACATAAAGGAGAAATAAGCCTGGCAAAATGAGGCCTGAGAATCATGTGGTTGCCCATTTTGAAATAGCTGCAGGGTGAAAATGTCAAGGAAAAAACAATATACTGAGTATTCTTCAAAGAATTGTTACATCACAGTGACAGGCTTTAATCCAGAAAAACTATTTTGTATGAAATCTGACTTCCTGAGAAGGTGCTGGGGTCTATACAGACAATGTCTGGGTGGGAGGAGCTATTCTCTTTTTCAGGATGGGGTTAGCCTCAAGAGTTTTGATTTCTATAGTTCTGTTTTGTGCAAGTGCATCTGGCAGCTGAGGAATCCACGCCTGCTGCCAACATGATTTTATAAATAAATTCAACTGCTTGCTTGTTTAACTGCTTGTCAGAGATCCATTGCTGCACACAGCTGGAGATGCTCCTGTGGGCTGTGCATTACATTTAGGATGAGAATGTGAGTTCAGCCTGCAGTTGCTGTACTTGGGTTGAAGGTGAAGCAGTGGCCACCTTGTTGTACTGGCAAACACTGAATAAGTGTGGTGATATTGGATCAGAGAAACACCACAGGCCATAAATTCATTCCTAGATCTCCCAAACCTGACCAGCTTAAATAAAGCAGCACATACTTAATCCATTCTGGTTGTGGCTAAGTCTGAGTGTCTCAGAGATTCATTTTTTAGAAAAACTCTTTAGAGCCTGTATATTCTTATGGCAGACTTGAACTAGTCAACATGGGCATGAGAAGCTCATGGATACAGCACACCTTTTACCTCCCCAGTTTCCACTGTTTCTTATTAATTCCCAAAGAGAGAGGTAGCTTTCCTCCTGTGTTTCTCAGTTTAAATGCATGTACTTACAGGAATTTAGCAAAAATTTCATTTTGAAGCAGTTCTGTAAATGGAAATGAAGAACAGCTTCTCCAAGAAAGGTAACATCCTGAGCAGGGGGGTTTATCCAGATTTCTGTCCATATAAATGTTGAGGTCATCCTTTTGTCTATTCCTTGCTTTAAAGTGTGAGTAGTTTTGTACTCAGGAATCCAACAGAACATTCCTGTTCCTTTTCAACTTTTACTTCTGAATTTTACAGACTTTGATGAAATGCCAGATAGTAAGGGACTAGACTAGAGTCTCTAATCCAAGGATTAGATTTTTGCCTCTGCTTTCTTAGCTGAACTGCAAAACATGGCACAGTGGGACATGGCCACTGCTTAGCTCAATGCTGACAGCATTCCTGAAATGGTTTGTTACAAGATTATTAAATGGGGTGAAAGTGTGAAAGAGGATGTACCCAATAATTTCTTCTGCCTGTTCCACCTGTCCCAGGTGCCAAATAAACACCTCCCATAGACAATGAAACCACACCCCAGCTTGTGGAGTCTTTCTCACACAGCCATGAAAGAAATACTTGCCTGGAAAACCTTTCAGAGAGGGATATTACATCAGTAGGAAAGCAGGTGTTGTGACACCTCATGAATGCTCCCAATTGCATAGGAAATTCTGTTTATTGGACTTGGACACATGCAGATTTGAGGAGCTGAACTCTTGTGTAAGAAATTACTAGCATGTAAGTCTGGGGTTGGTTTGGTGTATGTCTTATTTTTAGGCAAAACCACAAAAAAAAAAAAAAAGTAGGATAAAGCTTGGAGAGCAGAAGTTTCAGATGTGTTTCCTACTATCGTCCTCATATTTGTACACACTCTGGCCTTGTAGTTTGTCCATGAATTATCATGAGGGATTCTTATAAATTATCATATGTATTACTCATCTTCCATAAACATGGAATACCATGTATTGCTCTAACAGGGAATAATGATATTTGAGATAGTGATCAAATCCTTCACTTTAAATAAACTTCCTTTAGTATGAAATATTGCTGTTCACTAGCAGAATTTACCACAAACAGTGTCCTCCTATTTGCTGCCTACACTGAAGAGAGTGCACTGCTTGTGGGCTAATATTCAAAATCTCCTCTGGGTTTGCTGCAGACTGCCATCCTTGTCTTTCTCGCTGCAGTGGCAGCCTTCCACTTAATTCATTATTATCCCAATCCCAGATTCAAGGTTGGAGAGACAGGCCTGTCACAGGGGTTGAACCGAGCTTCTGGATCTCAGTGCTGTATTGAAGAGTGCCTGGAGTGACAGAAGCCTCTCACCATTGTCAGAACCATGTAGAAAATACACTTGTTTTTTTGTTGTTTTTAGTTTAGCTTCGCATATCGATGTGCTTTTCACAGGCTCGCAGTTTATAGCTATGTGCACATATAAATATAAACACTCACAGTCCTGTATGCACAAAGATCCAACTGTATATATTAGAGATGACAGATTTATCTAAATTGCTGGGCTTTTCTGAATGGTTTAGAGAGTCTAATAATACCCAGATATAGAGTGTAAAAGTACCTAATAAAGCTCTGGTTTTGCAGTTGAATGTAGGGTGGAGGAGAGGGAACGAAAGAGAGAACAGGTTGCAATTCTTAGTATAAGAAGTTAGACATTCCCACTTGGAGCCGTCTTCACCTCATAATCAACAGAACATGCAAATTTTGAAAATAAGTACTTTAATAATGCACTGGGCTTATTCCCTCAACTTATTATACAAAGCACTCCTAGGAAAATTTGCTGTTAAGGTAATTATGATCATCATTATTTGTTGAATCCCATTACCATATAGAGGTTGCCATGTCTTATATTCACGTTGCACCACTTTTATCACGGAACTGTTCTGGTGGCATCTGAACTAAATATTTGTATTGGTTGAAGTGTTTACCTATCAGTGGTCTTCAGACAAGACCTTTAATTTTGAAAGGTCTAGTTCCTGCCTAGTTTCACTCTCCCTCAGGTACTTTTATGGGTCCTTGGTGCACTGACTCCCTCTTTGCCCAGGGCTGTGCAGTGTTGCATAGTTTGCAGATGGTGAGCCAAGAAACTATTGACAAAGCTTGTAAAGCCTATTTTGAAACAGGAGGGAATTACATACCTACATAGCTCTAGGCACTGCTCTGTGACTTCAGGCATGTAAGCTCTTTCAAGGTTCTGCCCAGGGATGGAGGAAGCTTGTACAAGAATGGAAACTGAAACTGGATCTTCCAGAGGCACATCCTTTGTTTGGGTACTGGACTGCACTGGGCCTTCCTACTGCCTTGGAATCAGGAGGCTTGGAACCCAGTTTTTGTCAGAAGCTTCCTCTGAGGTCACCAGAGGGGACATCCTCTGTTTCACATCCAGAGAGATCCTGAGACAGATCTTAAATGCTATCTGTGAGTGGGGAGACAAACTGGGAATTATGGACATGGAAACCAGTGAGTTTATGGTTATAGGAAGAAACCACACAGGCTTAGCAAGGGGAAATGTGCACTCTCCAACACAAGGGATGCCTCTGCCAGGAATCTCAAACACCACCAGAGGAAAGAATTGTGCCTGGGACTACCCTGGTTTGAATGTAATTCTCTTTTCCTTGCTTGCTAGGGGGATGTCAGTGAGCTTGGCAAGCTGCTGATGCAGGGCTCCTTCAATGTATGGACTGACCACAAGAAGGGGCACAACAAGGTGAAGGACTTGGCTAGATTCAAACCAATGCAGAGACACCTCTTCCTCTATACAAAGATGCTGCTTTTCTGCAAGAAACGGGAGGAGAACACTGATGGCCATGAGAAGACAGCTTCATACAGCTTTAAAAATTCATTAAAGGTAATAAATGCAGTAATGGTGGGGGAGGGAAATAAGTCCACATGATGAGGATGTTTCCATGAGGGTATTTGAAGAAGGTGCACGTATCTGGAGCTGTCTTGCACCCCTGAGTGAATGACAACTCCCATTTAGTTTTGGGCTGGAGACAGACTGAGCCATATGTCCTGCAACTGCAGATGTGAACCTTGTTCTTTTGCACCTTGATACAAAGGGGCACCTTGAGTGTTCTTGCCCAGCATCCCATGAAGAGAAGCCAGACTGAATGGACCTACATCTCTCGCTGTTCTGCCTATGGGCATCCTCCAAGTGCAGCTCTACTGCAAGTGGACACACTTGAGCAGATATATTCTGTAACAGTAACAGCTACAGATGAATCAGTGGAGTAGAAATGCCCTTTTATTTGCAAGGGTGAAATTTCCAGATATGAGTCAGGACATTTTAAGGTGGGAGTCACAAGCAGGCCACATTTTCCCTCTCAGCACATTGGTGTGACACTTGTGACTTTAGCCAGCTAACACAGATCATTGAGTGTAATGTTCCAAATCTATCACAGGGTACCCAGACAGGAATTGTAACAGAACCTGTTTCAAGGCTTGAACTAATTCATATAAACATTTCAAGTTTCTTCCTCTAGAGACAGAAGGAATGATGGCATAACACTGTATAAATATTTAAATTAATGCTGATGTGAATGTGAACAAAAGGCATGAACAAATACAGGAAGAAGATGAGAAGCAGGTTAGGAGCAGCTGAACTTCAAAATTGTGATTAAGAATCTTTCATTTAGGAAATCTAGAATTATTTTCCTCAGGTTTGTTGGGTCATCTGGATTTGCAGATTGGTCATTAAATCTCACAAAGCCCTATTCCATCCCTCTTCCTCTCCCACCTCAAAAGGTCAATGATGGCAGGTGAAAAAACAGTCTTCCTAAAACTGAGAATTTTTCAAGGTGAACAAGAGCCAGGATGGGATTGAAAACTGATCCACAGATCAAGCAATAAAAGAAAAGAGGATAAATTCATGATCAGACATTAGCTTGGGTTAATTTTGAACATTCTTTTCCCATTTAGCAATCAAAAACATGAATGACATGTTAGATATTGAGAAATAACCTGCTCTGAATTTTACTTTTAATGACTGCCTAAAGTGTCAGAAGTGAATGCAGCCTTTTAAAAATGCTTATCAGAGGATCAAGTGTAAAGACTATGGATATTTTCCAGATTCCATCATCTTCTTTTCTATTTTGAAATAGATGAGCACTGTGGGCATTACAGAAAATGTAAAAGGGGATAACAAGAAGTTTGAGATCTGGTATAATGGCAGAGAAGAAGTCTATATCATTCAGGTAATGAAGATCCTTTTTGTTTCCAAGGGCTATACTTCCTTTCAATTGAATTGTTTTGAAGAATGTTCACTGTCCTGTACACTCCAGAAACAATTGCCATTGAAAGTTTCATTGTTGTGTAGACACTGAAATGGCCAATTTATTGTGAAAATGGGTCATGATTTTGGCTAGAAGGAGAAATAAAGTAATGGGGAATTTCTTAGAATGCTGGACAGAAAAGCAAGGACAGGACCTTAGATTCGTGGTAACTTTCCCATCTTGAGGAGCATCTGCTTTGCTCAAAGCTGGCCACAGTGTTCTAATCCTTGGCAAAACTGAGAGCCGGGGTAGGTCAGGGCAGCCCAGTGACTGGCAGCATGTTTTAACTGGATCTGTTTTGCCTTGTCCTCTTTTGTTCTCAGGCATCTTCTGTTGAGCTGAAAAACACCTGGATTTCAGAGATCCGCAAAGTCCTGACAGGACAGCTGGAAGCATGCAGAGGTAAGGCTCACAGAGCAGCAGCTGGGAATGTGTCCTTCCCTCTGTAGCTGGGTGTGACAATATGGGCCTGGGACCGCTTGCAGTGCCAGCCAGTACCACCAGTGCAGCCAGCAAGGACCAGCTGGGCAGTTGCAGCATTTCTGGGATTTAAAGCCACGTCCTGATCAAAGAAAATTTCTCAGACTTTTATAAATGACGTGGATAACTATTCCATTCACAGTTAGTCCAAGGAACATGGTTTTCCTCTGTTGTCCCTCTTAAGCCACAACTCCAGAAAAATCCTTTTATCTCAGCATGTGAGGAGATGAGGTCTGCACTCTGTGTCTGCTCACAACACCTGGATCTAAAGGTCTCCTTCCACATCCATGACTGGACCCAACAACTGCTCCTCTGTCCCAGTGTTTGCTTTGTTTTGTTTGGGCTTTGAGGGGTTTTGTCTTAGATCTAGTCACCCACCTTATGTTCTAGGTGTCAGTTGTCCCATCTTTCCATCTTAGTGACCTCCCTGTCAAACATGGTTAATGACATTTCCTTCTCTCACAAGAGATGTCACTATGAAGGTGTTTTGTGACGTGTTCAACACTGTGAATGATTGAAGCTGCCTAAGTACCTAAGATAATGACACCCTTTTCTATATAAGATATTGAATCCCAGACAGACAAAATTTCATCAGGTTATTTCAATAGTAAAAGAACATAGTGATGATAGCTGTCATAGATGCTAGTCTATTTATTCTCGTAGGACAAAAAGCCCCCCAGACTCTTCCTGGATCTTGGCATTGCTTCTTACCTTGGTCTGTCATTTTCTGCTTCTCTCATACCCTCATCTGTCTTTAAAGTAAGGTCAACAAAGCCTCTCCGCCCACATCCTTCAAATTCCTCGGCGGACTTTGTCCAAGGTGGAAACCTGTGCTTTTACTTTAGAGGTCACCTCTATTTTAATTGTCTGTTTCACAAAACAATGAGTTCTTACAACTTCCTTAGGTAGAAGGAAACAATTATGAACATTAGCCTCAGCAACTGAATCCAACCAATAACAATACACTTACGTACAATGTTTACTACTCGCGTCTTTTTTTTTCTGATCTTGTCTTCATCTTTTCTCTTTTTATTCTGAATTTTACTGTGATTAGTTTATCAGGAACTGCTGGGGAAAGACCTCAAGACTATTGTTAGTGCAGTTTCAGAACTGGATCTAGAGGCTTTCTGATATGGTTTGTACTATTTGCTTCTGAAGTGTAAAAGCTGGTGTTACCGAGGCTACCACAGAAGAGTTGCTAATGGAGAAAAGGTACATATTTAATAGTATAGAGTGCTAGTCCTCCATTTGCGTTTCTAGGCAAAAGAATTTAAGCTTATGTGTTACCCACATGAGCATTTCTGAAATAGCATACAAGACCTATTAGCTAGAGTCACTTTGCATCTTCCAGACAAAAATATAAAGGAATCAAGACTGATTGAAGCATTTATATTTTGATGCTCTTAATTGTTTTGCCCTAAGATCATACAATTCTAGAATATTTCAGCTTTCAAGGGACCTCAGGACATCACAGTACGAGGTCCTGCTCAGAGCAGAGTCAGTTATTGGTCAAACAAGGTTACTCAAGACTTTATTCAGTCTGGTCTCGAGACCACCCAAGGGTGACTTTCATCCTACTCTATGAGTAAAGTCAAGCTTTCCTGTATTGCGAATGCAGCAGAACAGCAGTCGGGGTATAAATTGTATCTCATATGCTATTGCAACTCTTCCCTTGCCTTTTCCCAAATGATCTCATGAATCAAACCCCTTACTGGGGTCAGGAAGCACATGCTTTGTCTTGTGGTTTTAAAGTTTCTATTTCTAATGACTCACAAAAGAAGAGACCTTAATCCAAGACTGGATATTTTTACAACTGAGCATTGCAACGAGAGAAGGAAGAGAGATATATTTCTTTCTTTGGCTGTTTTTAATAACTGTTGTTAGAAGTTGCACAGAGGGTTGGAATGTTGGAAGGAACCAGCTGAGATGAATGAGTGAGGGGCAGAGAAGGTGGCACAGGATGTGATAAATAGTTTAAAATATGGGTCGCTCATGCCCAAGCACTCACTGTGAACCCAGCCCTGGCAGATACTGCAGTGAGCATGGAATGCTAACAAGGCTTTGGGCAACACCTTGAGCCATCAATCCCAAAGAACCTTGCAGGCAGAGGAATTACTGACACAGCTTAAGGGATTTATGTAAGGCCATGAATCAGTTGCCAAACCCAGGAATGGAGCTACTTCCGACTTCCCACCCAGCACGGGCATTTCTACCCCATCAACAAAACACTTGAGTTTAATCTTTCAGTGCTGCCCCGTCCCCTTGTCACTTCTCTTTCACTGATAGGAGGTTCATCCTTTTTCAGAGTGAAATAGGCCAGGGATCTCAGCAATGTGAGAGTTTGAAAGCAGCTCCTTCCATTGATTCCTCACTTCCCAGTGTCTGACTCTCTTGGCCCTAAAATCCAGGCTCTGAGCAACTGCCTTATAATTTTTCTTCACTCAGCATTTACTGGACAAAGTACGAGTCTGTTTCTACCTTGCGGCCCTGCAAAAAGAGTGACCAAGTGGCATATGAATGACATTTTCTGATTAGTGTTTGTCCAGGATGCTGAGCAAAAGCATTCTACAGAAAGATGGGGATATATTCTGCTATGCAGCTGAGTATGCAAAATGTCTGATGGACATGTGTTGCTAAATCCAGAAAAAGCTGTGAGCCACAAAACTCGTATTCTGGGAAAAAGGCCATTATGTCCATTCTCTAGATCCATATCATGCAGTTAGCTAGGAAGAGGTACCAAGGAAAAAGAAGGTAACAGTGGAAGAAATATCTTTTGCAGTGAAAAAATGTGAATAGAAGAGTTGTTTGGTGAGCTAAAAGGTTTTATTAAGACATTAATATGCCTTTCACTTCAAGTACAAGCATTCCATTTTGGTTGCAGTGGCAGTCAAAATCTCTCCTCTCCTGTTTCTCTTCTGCCTCCTACATAAACACAGAAGCAACTTACACATTTTGGAGGAACTTCTTTTTACTTTTTCTTTAACAGAAGCAAGTCAACTGCACCAAAGAATCACTGAGAGTGTGTATCATGCACCAATGGATTCCTCCAATGCAAGCAGGTAACCACAGCTGCCTTGACATATCAGGGCCATGTTTTGTCTTGCCTTTGTGCTTTTGCAGTACCTAAATTCTTAGGTTTTTGTGTTTAGCTTCTTGGGTATGAATTTAATCAATTGTCTTTGAAGTCTTTAAAGATATATAAATACAGATAAAGGTTTGCTCAAGAGAGAAGTAATATCACAATGCAGAATTAATTTCAAAGATTAACTCAAGTTTAGACAAAAAGTATTGGAACATTTCCAGGATCTTAAATGGAGCTGTCAGCAAAGTTTTGTAATGACCCAGTTGCTGGGCAAGTTTAATGGAAGTTGGCATTGGATATCTCTGTAAAATTTTAGCAGGATCAAGCAAACCAGGAGATCCCAGGTAACAGCCAGCCTTTGAGAGTTCTACAGCTCAATGCAAAAAATAATAAATGGACGTAGTGCTATTAATCCTGCACCATATTTTCTCTAGGCTTGGTTAAATTGCTTTCTTTAGGGTTCAAGGGTGGGAATTTTCAGCAGAACCACCTTGGGGATAGAAGAAAAATATTCCAGTAAGATATGAAACGCAATCACAGAAATGTTTCAGAAGAATCCAGATGTGTGTCCTTCTGATAAGGCTCTTAAAGTGAGATTTTCCAGACCAGAAATTACAGACAAAATATGTCAACAGAAAATTAATTAACTCCAGAAGAAAGTCCATGTGATCAGCTATTTGTCTTAGAGGGGATTAAACCAATGCAAAAATGAAGTGTTTGTTGTCCTCGCTCTTCCTACTGCGCCAGAAAAGGAGAAGTCAGATGCTTCTGCTCCAAATGCTGAGTTATTATAGGAACAGGAAGAATACAGTAAGTCTGCATGAAAGAACAGTGCTCTGGGCTGTGATGAAGGGCACAAAGTTCAGGGTGTCCCATTATCTGTAATATGTGTCCCCAAGAGGAGCCAGGGCAGAGGAATTGCAGATCCAAGCTGGTTTTGCAGCAGCTGATGTGAAGTGGCGGATCCAGAGTTCCTCAGACTGGGGAGCCCTTTCTGCAGCCTGTTCTGGGATCCTGGCTGGAGACAAGGAGGGGGAGGAAGAGGCTGGACTGCCACAGCCACCATGTGGCACAGTCTGTGCTTGTGGCTGGCATGACCAGCAGCCCCAGTTGTGAGAGGTGCTGGAGGCACTGGAGACAGCATTTGCTAAGGAGCAGCCAGCTTCATCAGTGCTCTGCCAGCAGACAGAGGCTAATTAATCACTGACATGTTATCTACCCCTTAGACACCTACTCTTGGGCTGCCCATGTGTGACAGTGACTCTGCTGTTTGTTGGGAATGTCAAACCTCTGCTGTGACATTGGAGAAATCTGTTTGCAGGATGCTTTCCCCTCCCCAAGCTGCATCTGTTCCATGACAAAGACTACGCCCTTTACTGTTTACATGCCGCCAACATCACCTTGGACTGCAATTCCATGAGATAAGGCAGGCCTGACTTGGGATTGGAGCTGAGGTGTTGGGAAGAGGGACACTTGGAGCCAATGTTCTTAATACAGGCAGTTACTGAGTGTCCCGTTCTGTTCAATCTATTTCAATTCTCTCTCTCCAAATTCTTCCACAAGTTCACTGTTTAATCCTAAAATGAGATGCCCTGTTGCTGCTGTGTGTCTCTCAAGGGATGGCTGCTGCATTTCATTGATAAGGAAATGATCCCTTTGTATTGTTTCCTAATCTATTTAAATAGATGAAACTTAAATAGTCTATTGTTCTAACTGGTTAACTATCTGCTTTGTTGGAAATGACTGATGCAGTCATACATCCATGTAAAAATATCCTGTGAACATGGATAAACATAAACTCTTGGAATTTGGCTGCAGATGCTGTTTCAGAAAAGCTCGTGTATTTTCTCGGTGTCTTTCTCACAGCTGTAAATTTTTAACTGTCAGCTGCATGTTTCACAGTTATCCCAGGCTAGCTAGGAAGAAAGAGAGGAAAAAGAATAAGGAAATCTGAGCGTGTTTTGGATTTGTTCCCATGTTTATTTTGGGCCCCATTTTGTACCTGACATTAGGCTGCAAAATCACATTTTGATTTAGTACAGGAGGTAACAGAGACCTTGCTAAGGTTCCATCAGAAACAGGTCAGAAGTTCAAATGCAAAACAGTGAGTCCTGGACTGCCTTATATTTAGAAAAGGTATTTACAAATCTCTAGTTTTTAAGTTTTTAATGATATCTTGGACCTTCCCTTACAGCAGAACAAACCCTCTGAATGTTAAGTGTAGCAGTTCATGTGTTAATTGTAAGCAGCAGTTTAATTGCGGATACCTGTCAATAACAAGCACTTTGGCAAAGAGTATTTCAAATGTGTAAATACAATGATTTGTGTGGAGCAGTCTGCCAAAGATAACAGTCAAACACCCAAATTAAACCACCAGACATTTGCAAAATAATGAGGATAAGAACCACAATAAAACCTTGCAGCTTGAATGTCCTACAAACCTGGGACAGGGGTGTCCATCCCATTACAGACCCAAGGCCTGTACCTGGGCAGGTTTTTCAAGTGGATCCCCCCATTAGTGATTCAGCTGCAGACAGGGACATCCCACTGGGATTCATGTTTCAAAAAGCAGAAGAAAAAGAAGTTGGGGAAGCCAATAAATTTATATGTTGATCTATGCATGGTATGATCTCTACATGACCATCCAGTATCCATTTCTCTCCTGGAGACACATGTATTTATGCTACGAAGGATAGAAAATCTGGATTATCTTTTCTTACTTTGCTTCCTGCTCCTTTCAAATCTGTTGCACTTGCAAAAAGAACTTGTGCAGACAACCAGCTTGTTCCTACATTTTTCCCTTCTCAACTCTGACGAAGCACATCCCTCACTGTGTGGTGTGGAGGGGGGGTAGAATGGCTTTTTTCCACCATCCATGCCTGCACAGATGCAGGCTCTTATAGCACACAGGATTTTAGAACCAGCCCTTTGTTCCTTAGGCCTCCATGTCTGAGGGTAAAAAAGAATGCTTAGTGCTCAGTGCTTTATTAGATGTTAACCAGGGATGTTACTATTTTTGTATCTCTTTTGTCCCAAGGTATAGCAGGAAGTCATCAAGTATATATGAAAACAAATCCGAGACTTCAAATGTGGATGCATCTAACAATAAAAACAGGAATTCCAGTCCCAGCGCCAGACAAAAGAGAGGTAGGAGTTCTGACAGAGCTTTTGCTTCCTAAGGGTAATATTTTTATGTTTGCACATATTTCTGGAGTTTGATGAGGATACTTTAAACCTACTTTGTTTTAACCCAGCATCAAAAAACCCACAATGCTACAAAGCTGAATGACTGTACCATGAGGGTACTATTGATGTAAAATGAGCACCAAAAGGCATTACCCATTTAGGGGTTTTAAGTCTGAGTTTTGATGCTTCATAGTGCTCTTTATACAACTTGTGGTGTTTAAAAATAGAACTTAGGGGACAATAGCATATGTGTTTTAACCTTCTGCATCCTGGTGAAGTTGATTTCTAGACATATTTAATTTAATTTTTTTTCTACAGACTTTACTAACTGATTTCTTTGCTTTAAGTCAAGGAGAGTTTTTTGCCTCTTCTGTGTACATCAGTTCTCCTCAGGTGTACAGTAAATAAACCCACAGGCAGTCACAGAAAGTCCCTCCATTATTTGAGGCCATAAGTACAATAGATCTTCTATACAACAGAGGTTAAAATAAACACTATAAAGAAACTGAATCTCATCTGACAGTAGCAGGAAGAGAAAATATTTTGACAGCAGTTTCTCGTTTAGGCAGTATTTCTTAATGTTGAATAAAGAATTTTCTAGTAATATGAAAAAAGAAAATGGTGAGCTCTTAAGAGATTAATGCCCAAATGAGGCGTAAAGTAACAGCCCCTTTATGAAAAAAAGATAGTAAAAAAGAAAATTGATTATCTCTCTTGGAAAAATAAGCTATTCTCCATAAGATTTTTCATTGCATTAGGTTTTCATGCTGGGAAAAAAAAAGTTATGGATTCTTCATTAAAAAAACCAATCTTAAAAATTTTTTTTCAGAAAAATTTTATTTTCAGAATATTTAGACTTTTTTTTTTAATTAAAAAAGGTGGAAAAGTAGCTTTTTCCTTTTAAATTTATAAACCTCTTTAAAAAAAAAATCCAGGAAGAAGACTGATGTTTTCTAATTGTCCAGATTACTCAAGACTGTGGGAACTAGGATCACATTCCGTGCTGATTGTAATTCTTCTGTCTTCTGCTTTCCCATGAGCAGCCCCTCAGGGCTCTGGCTGGGATCCCACTGGCTCAGCCCAGAGCATCCTCATCCTCTGGTGGGTGGCTCTTCCTGCAGGGCTGGGCAGTGAGTCCATTCTTGCTTGGTGCTTTGGGCGTCCTGTGCATCCTGAGTTGCAAACCGCGCTCTGCAGAGCCAGTAAAATGCTCTCCAGCTCTAGATGTCCCACCAAAACTCGAGGTTGTGTCCCTGAGGCACCAACAGCTGCAGCTCTGCAGGGGGCTGAACTCAAGAGTGTCCCAACACCCGGCGCAGAGCCCGGGGCTCCGCCAAAACTGTCTCTTTTGTGCCACCTACTGCCTGTAAAATGTTTCCAATATCGGTGTAGTTAATGTGAACACCGATTATTTTAAAATATTGGGGAGTTTCTGCAGTAGAGAAGGGGAGGGTACTATTGACAAGCTATTTCAGTTTTGTGACTCTTATTGATAAGTGCCTGTGGCAGAGTTCTCTACATGTAAACCAATGTTTTTCATGGACCTGACTGGTGGAATCACTGCCTTGAAATAAAATGGGAGCAAGTCCTGCAGGAACCTGTGGGGACCCCTTTGTCTGACTGCTCTGCTCAAAGCAGGGTCAGCTGCAGCAAGTTGCTCACAGCCATGTCCATTTGGGTTCTGAACAGCTCCAAGGATGGTGACTCCATAATTTCCATGTGGACACTGTCCTAGGTTTAACCCCTTTCGCAGTAAAAAGGGTTTTACACATTTTTAAATGGAATTTCCCATATTTCAATTTGTGCCCATTGCCTCTCTCATCCTTTCACTGGGTTCCACTGAGAAGTATCTGGCTCTGTCTTCTTTATTTTATAAGATCCTCCTGAGCCTTTTCTTCCCCAGGCTGTGCAATCACAGGTCTTTCACCCTCTCCTCATGTCAGCTACCACAATCCCTTAATGATCTTCGTGGCCTTCCACTGGATTTACTCGGGTGTGCCCATGTCCTGAGGAGTCCAGGACAGCACCGCAGGAGTGTCTCTCTTGTGCTGAGACAAGGGGAATCATCACCTCCCTGCACCTGCTGGCTCAGCTCTGCCTAATGCAGCCCAGGATGCTGTTGGCTTTCTTTGCCACAAGTGTGCATTGTGAGCTCTTGTTCAGCCTGTTGCCCATCAGGCCCTGGTTCTCATTATGTTTGGAAATTGTTTCCAGGGTTATTTGGTATACCTGCAGAATGAAGGATAAGGTTTGAAATAACTCAGATGGAGACAACATGACTTTAGAGACCAGTGTCTAATGCTTTGCTGGTGCTGAGAGGTTGTGGGGATTTGTGAAATGCAAAGGGGTCCCTCAGTGAAGTGATTCAATTGCAGAGCTGAAGAACGAACACAGGAACCCACCCCTCTACACATGCACGGCTGTACTCCCGTGGGACCCTCTGATAACTAAACGCTACGGATTTTCTTGTCCTCAGGAAACAGAAAGTAAATATATTTTACATACCACTTTTTGAATTCTTCATAAGCTACAGTATCTGCACAAAGATTGCCTGGCAGTGGGAACAGCCACGGCAGGGAATGGCCAACACAGACTGTCTGAAAGCCAAAGGCAGCCCCACAGCTGAAGCCACTGCTGGGGAGCAGCTCCTCACCAGATGCACCTGCCTGGCCCAGAGCTGGCACTGAGCACTGGGTAGAAGGAGCTGAACCACAGTGACATAATTCTTCTCTGTTGTTAAAATCTGTTCATCTCACACCCACCTATGCATGCAGGCACCTCAGATCCTGGATTATCTTGGCTGCAAATCAGGAAGTGATGGGATGCACTTTCCTTTGGAAGCACAGCTTGTCTGTCTCTTGCTTGTCTGTCAGTGTGGATTCACTGTCTCTTGGTGTTCCCTTTATACTTTTGGTCTTCATCTGTCCCTCTAAAGATTTTCATGTGACAGTGTACGAAATAAAGAGGAGGAAAACCTATTGGTTAAATCCCAAGGCTCAGAACCAGGTACCCAACACATGGTTTTTCTCCTGCTCCTTTGCCATAAACCTTCTGGGCGTTATCCACCCACACCATGAAAGGAGCAGATGGAGGATTTGGCAGGAATGCGTGGATCTGGGGGTTTGATCTAGGTCCACCTGTTTCCTGCAATGTGAGTAACTGAGTATCTTTCAAGCCCAGAGCCTCAGGACCTGGATCCATCTGTGGGTGATCTCGGCAGGGGCAGCTGTCAGACAGCATGGCTCATTATTCATGCAGGAGCCTGGCATGTGAGCTTTGCTGCCATGGCATCCTTACATCCCAGCAAATCAGGAGATCAATTGCATGACTCTCTGCCAGCTTCAGAGGCTTTAGAAAGGCTTCAGCAGGTAAGGCTGAAGGTGTACCAGCCACAGGGCTGGTGAGGGCAGACTCTTCAGTGCCAGTGCTGGATTGCAGAAGTGGGACTGCTCTCAATTCTTGCATGCCCTGCACTGCAAGGCTTCTCTTATTTCTCCCTATAACTCGCTGTTCCAACCAATGATGTGTTTCCATAACAGAAGGCACTAGCTTGCTGCTAAATTGTATTTTCCTTTGACGAGAGCTACCTCCCTTCACCTGTTATTCTTTGGTTTTGTTTTGTTGTTGTTCTCCATTAAAACTCAGTGATCCAAACTCAACCAACAGGCTCTGTTTGGTTCAGCTGGTTTACTCACCCTGACCTCATGTCACCTTTCTAATTGATTAGCTCTTGCTCAGGCTTGAACTGAATCAAAATTTATTTATTTCTTTTTAGTTGCCATCCAGTGCTAACCTCTCCTTTCCCATAAGCTGAACAGCTGATCCTTCCTTCCTTATTTCTCTTCCCTCTCCCTCTCTCTCCTAGTGGATGCTTCCAGCAGCCTTAACCTTGAGCGCACAGCGCTTGCTAGAAAGCGATTCACATTGCAAGGTCTTTCCAACCGCAGAGCTCCACCCAAAGGTAAAATCACTCATGCAGCATTTGGTCTCAGGCCATCTGTCTCCTGCACTCCCACAGTGTTCTCTCCATCCCATGGTGCCATCCATCACTGTTTCCTAAAGTGCTGCTGCATCTCACCCAAATGCTCCTTTGTGGTGCGCACAAGTGGCTCCTCTGCTCAAAGACACAAAAATTGCTCCCACAGCAGAGCTGGCAAGGCAACCTCTGGGTTGGCTGGTTGGGTCTTTTACTGGTGCACAGTGCAAAAAACATTTGTTTCCAGTTTCTCTCAA
This sequence comes from Donacobius atricapilla, assembly GCA_013397315.1. Taxonomy (NCBI): domain Eukaryota; kingdom Metazoa; phylum Chordata; class Aves; order Passeriformes; family Mimidae; genus Donacobius; species Donacobius atricapilla. Next base: position 168,021 of record WBMY01012068.1, read on the forward strand.
GGGTCAAAATGTGAATTGGTTTTATATGATCAACTGAACTTCTTTCAGCAGCTTACAGGCTTGAAGAAAAAGAGTATTGTATCTGTTGTGCTACATGAGATTTTATTGTGTGAAGTCATGCATTGGTTGGACGTCTGTTTTTTTTCAAATATTGTAGAGCTCTGGCCTAGTGGGGAACCAGAATTCAGGAGATCTGGGGGTTTATTCCACTTAATTATGTTATATGACACCGTCAAATGTTGTGTTTTGAATACTAGTGCATAAATGTTTAGTAGCTATCCATGAACAGAGAACATTGCACATTCCTGTGATGGCTGTACAAGGAAGAGACTTTAGAGGAAGGAAAGAAATGTGAATAGAAATTAAATTGAATGACTACTTAAAATCACTTTCTGAAAAGATATTGTAATTATACGTTTTATTGTTTTTGTGTGGCTTTTCTCCTGTTCTGATAAATAATATTTCCTCTGTGAGACAAAGGGTTAGTATGCAGTGATGGAGACGGCAGGCATCAAAGGTGGAAGAACCAAAATGAAAGCATAAAACCAGAAATACAGAAACATTAAATTATAATGTGATAAAGTAGACATGAATGCACCAAGAGTCAGCACTGCTGTAAGATTCTGGCTACAAGATTAAGGCTGCATGTGTTAGTGAGATCCAAGGTGGACAAACGAAGTTCAATGTCTGAATATAAAAATAAGTGGGTTTTAGGTCTTGTGACTCAGGAAAATCAATGACAAAACACAGATTTCAGAAATAATGCTGTAAATTTTGCAAGTTTAGATGTATGATTTTCTTTGGGGCCTCTTTTTTATCTCTGTTTTTCTTGTCATATGAAATGTCTTGTCTTGTATTCAGTGTTTCAGGCAGCGAAGCGCAGCTCGGAAGAGCTCAAACCCCCTCAGCTGTAGGTGCTCTGAGTTCAAAGCCTTGCTGGGTCTGGTTACTTGAGGTTCCTGTGGAACAGCTCTTACACAATGTCCCGTTTCACTTTGTGCTGACCTGCTCCTGGCCAGAGGAGCCGCTGGCAGACAGGCTGGGTGGCCAGCAGAGCACGGTCATTCCTGCAGGCAAAGCCTGTCAGCGCTGCACGGGCTGGCTGCTGAGGCAGATTGGAAGCTGGGAGAGGGGAACGGGGAAGTGTCTGCAATCAGCTTGTCCTGCTCCTGAACCCTTTGTCTAAAGGTTTTTGTTACTGGCCATGGGGAAGGATGGTGTGTTGAGCTGAGCGTGCTTTGGTTCAGACCTGCTGTGTCTGTTCATTTCCAGAGCACATAAAATGGAAGGTCTAAACAATATAATACCCCAGCTAACTAGGGTGAAGAAAAGATTGGGTATCAACTGGCAGTGGAGCATGGATGCTCAGAGAAATACTGAACTGTCTGCCTAGGCCGTATACAACAGGCTGCAAAATGTTGTATATAACCATTTTGGTGTTTTAGCCAAAGAAATGCTCTGGTGTCTGGAGAAGAAACTTTAGCATCCTGCACTCCATCAGTGCAGAGATCCCTGGGGCAGCCATCCCAGAGCTGGCACTAAAGTGTATCCAAGTCCACACTCAAAGCACCCTTCATCTTCCCACTCTTGGGTCAGCATTAGCCATCCTGGTTTGCAGAGCCAGGTTCATATTCCTTTGGTGTGGGCACAACTTCAGCACACCTCACGGTGAAATGTGGGAAGCTGTGTCTTTGCTCCTGAGTAGACTTAGAGAAAAGGCAGGATGCTAAATAAGGAAACAAAAAAACACTACGTAGCCTTCACTTTCTCCAAGCTGGTTTGCACTGGTAAAGATGGAAGTTCAGAGAATGTTTTCCAGCATTCACACAGTTAAATTTTAGAAATAACAAATGTGAACTCAGAACCATTCATGCTTGTTTTTCAGTGTATTTCAGGTCAGTCATCAAAGAACAAGAAGTTCAGTGTCTAAAATGATCCAAACCTCATCTGTAGACACACACCCCATTCCAGCCATCATGCTCATTTCTCTGTGTTTTGTAGCCATACTTGGACACTAGCTGGTTGCTAAAATAAAAATTGGCTTAAGTCTCTTTTCTGAAGTATTGAAATTGATGCAATTGGAATTGCTTTGAAAATATGTTCATAATAACACTTCCTGTGCTTTTCACTTTGTTGAGAGTATTTTTCCTGTCTGTTTTAGAGAAGCAACCTTTCTATTCTTTACCCTTTTCCAGCTGCTGCTTTGCTTTGAACACCTTTTACCCTCAGTGCTTATTAACCTCTAACCCTGCCCTGCATTGCATCTCTGTTCTCCCAGATCCAGAGTCTAAGGACAGAGAAGTTACCCGTCGCTTTTCCCTAGCCTCCTCCATCAGCACCACAGTTAATGCTTCTGCTGTGACCAAAGGTACTGTCATGCTGCTTGCTTAGCTCCCCCTCTCCCTGCCTGCTGCCTGACACACTCACTGCCAAATGCTGCTCACAGGGTGAGTACCTCAGGCTCAGTTTTTGCAAAGGCAGGAGGTTCCAGTAGAAGAAGAGTCAGCGCCAGTGTAACACCTGCAGGGAGGCAGGCCAGGACATTTTGAATGTGTATTGAGGCATGCTGCCAGCACACAGAGTGACTCTTCCCAATTTCTCCATTCTAGGCTTCAAAACGTGTTGCTGGTGTCCATGGATATTGGATTAATTTTTGGCTGATGTGGGGTTAGGTTTCCAACTTCTCCCTGGTTTGGATTAATTGATGTTCAGTGGAAATTATTTCTCTGTTTCCTTAAAGCTCTTTAGGAATTTTGCTTTCAAGAAGGAGAGAATCGTTGGATAGCAGATATCAGATATAAAGAAAGCCTGAAATCAAGCCAAAACCAGAGGAGCAATAGATACCAGTTTTAATCATGTTTAGCAATATCACTGTTATGACTAGAAACATGACTAGAAACTATGCTTGCAGGGAGATTTTCCTACGTGTGAAGGAGCTGGGTGCCGAATGCACTGAACTCCATGCAGTTCGTGTGGGAGCTTATGGAGGTTTTATTTGTGTGCTTTATTTAGCTTTAAAAAAGGCACTTTTACAAAATATAAGTAACTGTACTAGTGCCTAGATTTAAACTCGAAAAAACCCAGGCATTTAGGCAAGTTGACTGTGCTGAAAATCAGTAGCATTGTGGGCACATATGCCTACATGTCAGGGACAATTTTGACAACAGAACATATGGTCTTACATGGAATTCTGAATATACTGCCTTTTGGCAGTTCCTGGAATGGACTGGAAAAACTGATTTGCAAGGTTAAGATTTTTGGGGCAATTCACAAATCAAAATAGAAGGAAAAATGGTAGAATAAATTAGTATAAAAATCTTTGCTCTATACTTGTCAGGGAGAAAGTTGCTCAGTATCTGTTGCCTTCTCCACAGCTGTGAGGGATATGAGCCAGATCCTTGGCTGCAGTGAGGCTGTCAGGGAATGAGGGCACGGTGGGGTTGATGGGCAGAGGAAGGATGTGATAGTCTCACTACCTACAAATGTTTCTTTGACAGCACCTTTAGACCACAGCATTGGAACATCCTCACATGGAAGTCATGAGCATAGCACAGGAGAAAAGATTATTGCAGCTTTTCGCCCGCAGCAACAACTCAGAAATACATGATCAGTTGCCAAATTATGGGAAGACTGACTTATTTCCTAATAATTATTTTCAAAGCTGGGGAACAGAATGAAGCATATATGAAGTACAAAGGAAATGGACAACCAAGGGTTGTTCTTTAGTGTGGTTTATCAAAGAGAGCATGTGTGAATTGCAATGAAAGTTAAAATTTGTTACAGTTCTATACCAGAAAGTCCTGTCCTAGAATCCTGTCTGCCAAAAGACTGTTGGCAATCTCTTGGGATACTGAGAAAGCTACTTCTACAACGATTTTCAAAGCTAGAAAACAGAATCAGTGCTTTTCAATTAAATGTTTTAGTTACAGCATCTACTTTAAGAAAATATTTGTGATGATAAAAGAACTGAAGCCTGAGTTTTGTCTCAGTATCAGCCCAGATGCAGATCTAGCCAGGGTGCTGTGGTCATCACTCCTGAGGCTGCAGCTGCTGCTGTGTCTGATCCTCACTCCTGACAGTTCAGCTCTGCCCACATGTGCAGTCGGGGCACAGGAGAGGCGCTGCACATGGACCCGTGGCTGGTGTCCCCCACTTCCGTGGGTCAGAAGTGTTGGCTCCGTGGGCTGTGCCCTGCCAGCCTCAGGGGTGAAGGCTGGGACTGCGGGTCTGGCCGCCTCAGTGCCATCTCCTGGGCAAGAGTGAGAGGGACCAGCTGTAAGACCTGAAGGGAAGCAGATCCTGTTGCTGTGATGTCTCAATGTCCTTTGACAAAAGGGATATTTTGTTCTCTCTGTCCCCTATCCACTTCGCAGAAGTGTGTATTTTCACCACCAAAACCTAGGGGTTGGTCATTCTTCTGGGTGAAATGAAAAGTGTTGGGTAGTTAGTGTTTCAGGTGGTAGGAAAGCAAGTTTCTCCTCTTACAGTATTTACAGCCTTGTGACTCTGTAAACTTCACACAGGTCCCCTTGTTCCTGCAGTTAAAGTCAAGAGACATGAAATAAAGAGTGACCCAACTCCCCTGGGGTTTGAAGGTAGGAGTATTTCCATCCTGCATGAAAACCTCATTTGATATTATTCACTGAATTCACATCTCATCACAGCTGGTGGATGACACTGGAGTCCACTAGGGGGTTGGGGTCATTTTATCTGCATAATTGGCATAAAGACAGCTTGTCCTGTCCCCTGCACTCATATTCACCTAGGCATGGGCCAAGTCAAACCCCCAGTTCTCTGCCTGTTTTGGGAAGTAAAACTCTAGACCATCACCTAGATCTGGATTTTCTGCCTGGCTCTCCTTCCCTGCATAGGGAGCAGCAGCAGGGAGCCAAGGGGCTACTTTTCACCTTCACCTGCAGCCTGGCCACTTGCATCCCTCTTCCCTGCATAGTTTCTTCTCCTAATGAGAGAAGCAGGAGCCATGTGCATGAAGACTACAGGGGAGGCTAGACTGTGCATTAGTAGTAATTTCAGGTGCAGTGTTTCATTTCAGACAAGCAGAATTTCCACCATTTTGTTGCAGCAGATTCATAAATTACTGTTTAATTAACCATACCAAATATTTAAATTGGGATGCTGTTCCTCAGCCCCTGGAAGATCACCAGCTTCCACTGTCAGCTTTCCCCTTTACCTGACCATTTGCCTTAGGGGGACACAAGGAGCCAGGCACCTCTGCTGCAGGACAGGCAGGAGAGAGATGTGGGCTGAGGAATCCTTTCATAGCATTGTGTTGTTCAGCACAAAAACTTGGTAGGAAGAGCCAGTGAACAAGTCAGGGATGGAATTGGTGAAATATCAGAGCTATCTCCCACGGCACTCCCAGCAGAAGAAGAGACTGGAACAGAGAGGTTGGAAGAAACAATTCAGAGGCAGCAGAAGCAGTTGTGCTGTTTGCAGAATATTTTATTTTGCCAGTGACCCCTGGCACTATGTTTAGAACCATCCTGGCACCCAGCACCAGAGTTTCCTGAAGTGTGGGGTTTATGCCTTGCTTTCCTCACGGACAGATGCCCTGATGTCAGCATCTCCTGTGGCTGCAGAGGCAGGGCAGATTTCAAGGTGCAAGAACTATCTGCAGCATAGAACTGACTTGCTGCTCACAGGTTAAAAGCAAGGTACTGCTGCACAGCACCCCTCACCAGACTGAGTATCTTTAAGTAGGAAACAATGAACGTTTTCACCCCTTTACCAGAAGATACTGCTGCTATTGCCTGGGCTCTGATTGAGGTAATAGCACAAGTGATTCGCCCCCAAAATTCTGTTGTATACATCAAGAGTGAAATCATTAATTTCTGGTCTCCCTGGTCCCCTTTTAGCTGCTGTATGGATTAGGATCAAAACCATAAATTATCACCTACAAAATGATTTGAAATGCTGCAAGGAAAATATGTTAAAAATGGGTAAGGATGCTGTAATGAAATAAGACACTGCACTGTTCACTCAGGAATTGTCTTCCGTAATTAACATCAATACTTCTGTTTGATTCATTTCGCTATTCTCTGTCCTTCTCAGACTTACAGTTTTTCTGTTGAATGCTGCTGTCCTTTCACTCATTTGTGCTGGTCATGTGTCTCCTCTTTTATAACTGTTGGACCGCAGTCCACCTGTTTGTTATAGAGACTGTCAGGTGCAGAGGTGATGCAGGAATTCACTTTGTACTGGTTGTCTGGTCACTATTTCACTTTGAAGACACAAATTGTACTTCCTGTCACAGATGCTTTTGAGAACACCATTTTGGCCCAGACTAAATGTAATGCTGGTTCCGCCACGAGATCCGTACCTAGATCTGCTTCACAGACAGGTAAACAAAATTATTTGTAAACTCAATTTGAGAGTGCAAACTAAATTTATGATAATATTTACTCTCTTTATTATAAGGAGAGTTTTGTCTTTTGGTGAATAATATTTCCCATCAAAACAATGAAAGAACAAGCTTGGATCACTAGCTTAGAAACAATGCCCCAGATTCTCGTTTTCTGAGGTCAGAATAAAATAATTCTTTTAATTGAAAGCAGAGAGCTCAGAATTTGATCTGTCGTACTTTATAAGAATTAAGCATGAGAAACAAGCTGTTTCTTAGTCTCTGAAATAAGAATAGTGATTTGTATGGAAGAGGGAGGCTCATGCATGTATTTATAAGGCATTCTTGCTGGTGAGGTTTCTAAGTGACAGTGGCAAAAGATTGTGGAAGCTTTGTCAAATGGGGTAGAGGGATATCTTTTTCTCTTAGTGTTTGTACTCCAGACTGTGAATTTGAACTAAAATTTCAGTAGCAATTTGAAGCTAGTTAGAATCAGCATATTCTTGTATGTTTAGACCTTTGCTAGTATTTCTGGTGGGAATAAACTGGTACAGGACAGTGTCACTTCAGAGGCTGGTTTACACCACTGAAAGTACAGACGACCAGACCACACCTGTGGGGCAATAGCTGGGGATGCAGCTCTGCTGGAAGAAGGTCCCTGTGTCCCTTGTAAGTGGGTTGCAGTCCTGGGGCAGACAGTCCCTGGGTGGCAGGAGGGGCTGCAGAGCTGCATGACCACGTGTTGCACCAACCAGTGCTTATAGCAGGGAGGATGTGCATGGGGCAGGATTAAATAAACCAATTAATAAACCAATTTCTCCCAGATCAGATCACTTTTCTGTTTACTGCCTGAACTGCCTGGCTTGGGTTTTGTATTGTCTCAGGCCAGGTTTTGGTGTGGGTTGAGAGTTCTGGGATGTGCATATTCCCACTGTGTGAGCATGTCTCCATGCCTTGTGGTCAGACCTTTGCCTTGCTGAGAGCAATGGCCCACAGGATGTAAAGAACTTGGTTCAGCATCTGCTCAGCCCAAGTCCCTGTGAATCAGCTAATGCCCAGCAGGTACATTAATTAGGAAGGCACATGGTAAGTTGACTGACTCCATTCAGCTTGTATCTGTCAGGGCTGCAGAATCATTTGGTAGATGCAAGGTCTGTTTCCTCTGAGCTGGACTGTAGTCATGCCCATCCCTACGAGAAATGGGACAGGCATCAAGTGCAGGAAAGTGCAGATGATGATTGCCATCTGCACAAAAGAGCCTGAGCTACTTTTGCACCATGGGAGCCTCAGGTAGATAGGTCTTATAAGGCTCAGCCTCAGTTTCCCTCAGGACACATGCTATGGACATGCCTTTTTAGGTGAAGAGAGACTGGCTGTTGAGGTTGGGCTGGAAATCTCTCACTGAGTCCATTCCACTGGGTTGGGGTGGTTCTAGTGAAAATCATGCAGTAAGACAGGTAACAGCACAAATATGACTGAATTCTCTCCTCACCCCCTGGTTGTCTTTGTGCCTTGCTGTTTACTTTGTCCCTCCCCTGCACTTGCAGCCTGCTCCATGGTATAGTCTTGTGAATTGCTCAGGTGGTAATACCACCTTTGGGTGAGATGGAGATAAGAAGTCAACCAAAATTCCATGGCTTTGTACTTACTTAAACATGTGGAGGTAAGCTGGAAACTGAGTGATCATGGCCTTCCGAAAGTCATGTCAGCACAAGTTATCATTTGCTCTGCAGGAAGATTCCTGGTCCTTGTTTTTTGTACTGAGCTGAAGGGATTGAGCAACGCTGAGCACTGGAAGTATCCGTGGGTATGAACACTGCAGCCACACATGCTGCTCTCACACCAGGGACAGCAAGTGGTACAGGCTTTTAGAGACAGAATAATGGCTGTGGCATAATTTTTATAGCAGAACCATGGAATAAGCTATAAAAAAGTACCAGCAGTTTGGTAAGTGGAAGAGTTGGAAGTGAGCCTGTGACATTTATTCTACAAAGACTGATTCTCAGAGAGGCTAATGTCTGATAGCTAACTCCTTCTGGTTTATCTCTTTTGAAAAGGTTGGCCCAGCAGACAAATGCCTTCTCTAGACACGTTTGAAGATTTTGAAGCCATCCCTTCCAGCATGGATGAACTCTCCAACTCTTCTGATTTGGAGGAAGAGACCAACCCCAACAATGTAATTGCTTTTTAAAATTACATTGCCCTTTCCCAGCACAACTTCCTTCTCTCTAAGGATCACAATGTAACCTGCAGAGTTTGGGTTCATACCAGCCTTAAATCCACGGATGTGTGGAAATACAGAAAATGGACATATGATCCAGGGTGTTGGAAGATTATTACAAAACTTTTGTTGATCAGGATGAGGATCATAAAAAGTCACCCACACTTGTAAACTGTCATTTTGACTGCTACAAAAGTGAGGGAAAACTCTGAGTCTTGAAAAAAGTAATTTCAGACTTTTCCAGATAACTTCACCTGGTGTCACAGCCTCAATTTTTTTTAATCAGAATAATGGCTAGTGGGTTAAGCCTGAAGTCTAAATTCAGAGAAGAGGTCTATCCAAATTTTGATTAATATTTAACCTGGGCATGATAAAACACAATTGCCTACAGAAGAAATCTCTGCCAGCTTGAAATGCCTAATTCAGTATTTAACTCAAATCTCTTGCACAGTGTTCTTTCATCCATAGTGATTGTATTTCTGATGCCTTGTTTCATTCATTTTAGGGGAGCAATCTCTTCCGGGTCGAAGGCAGTTTTGACAGCTGTTTCCCAGATTCTCTTACTCTCGAGGATGGAGATTTAGTGCAGTTTGTGCAGGAAGGAGAGAATGGTCAATGGTGAGTATGGCAGAGAGACAGAACTGGACAGATAGAACAGCCATAACCTGGAAAAGATGGAAAATATTTAGAATAACATCAAAGTCTCTTCAAAATCAATCCAATCCACTCAACCCATTGACCACAACAGGAAAGAGGCAGTGGGAGGCATGAACACACAAAGCAGCTTTGGTAATTCCACCTGGATGGCTTTGATCCCAAGTGCTTGTGACATGAGGTTTAAGGGGACAAGTTTGTGTAAAGGAAATGGATGGGAATAGTTGGGCTTTTGACACCACAAGGACCTCTGTCAAAGGCAGCACCCTCCTGTAGGATACATCAATAAAATCCCCACACCTTCCTCTGAGAGCACTTTTAGCCCCAGAAGATTAAATATGTGATTGACAAAGAGGAGTGAGTCTGGCCCCCTGAGCTCACATATGTTTTGGTGTATTCATTTTCTCTAGCTGCCAAGTGAGCGTTAGGAACAGACCTGCCTGGACATCTGAAATCTCCCTTCACAGGCAGTTTGGAGGGAGAAGATCTGATCTTGAATTTCAGTCAGACCCTTCATTCAGAGCTGACACACAGCTAAGAAGGGAGTGAGTTCCACAGGGTGAAGTAGTTTGGAAGTGAAATAAACTCATCCACCCTGGGGTGGTATTTACAGCAAGAGGGATGGATAATATGAAATACTCCTTTTCTCCAGCTCTGAATTTAGAATTGTAGAATCATTTGGGTTTGAAAAGACCTCCAAGACTGAGTCTAACCATGAACCCAGCACTGCCATGCCCAAAGGCAGTGTCCCAGCCACGGGACAGGGCTCTGCTTTGCTGCCACACCGCCTGCTGGCAAGTGACCTTGCTCTGGGACTCTGGGTCATCATCTGGCCCTGAAGAAACGGACAGCTGTAGGTGCCCATGGAAATGTGGTGGGATGACTCACATAGCTGGAGTGCTGCACTGGATGGCTACAAGCCCTCCAGAAGCGCCAGGAAAGGGAGAAGAGGTGCAGGGGTGGCCCTTTATTTTAGGGAGGCTTTTGATGCCATGGGTATTGAAACTAATGATGGCGAAGTTGAATGCCTATGGGTAAGAATTAAGGGGAAGGCCAACAAGGCTGACATCCCACTGGGAGTGTGTTATCCTCCACCCAACCAGGAAGAAGAGGTGGACAGTTTATTCTATAGGCAGCTGGAGAATGTTTCAGGATCACCAGCCCTTGCTCTTGTAGGTGACTTTAACCTACCAGAAATCTGCTGGGAAATTACTACAGCAGAAAAGTGGCAATCCGGGAAGTTTTTAGAGTGTGTGGAGGACAACTTTTTGTCGCAGCTGGTGGGTGAGCCCACCAGGGGAAGGACTATTTTAGACCTGCTGTTTGCAAATAGAGATGGGCTGGTGGGGGATGTGGTGGTTGGAGGCTGCTTGGGGCACAGCGAACATGAAATTATAGAGTTCTTGATATTTGGTGAAATCAGGAGGAACATCAATAAGACTTTTTTGTTGGACTTCTGGTGGGCAGACTTTGGTCTCTTTAGGAGACTTACTCAGAGGGTTCCTTGGGAAGCAGCCCTTAAAAACAAAGGAGTCCAGGAGAGGTGGGTGTTCTTCAAAACAGAGATCTTGAGGGCACAGGAACAGACTGTCCCTGTGTGCCAAGGGAAAACTCTGAGTCTTGAAAAAAGTAATTTCAGACTTTTCCAGATAACTTCACCTGGTGTCACAAACCCAATTCCTTTATCAGAATAATGGCTAGTGAGTTAAGCCTGAAGTCTAAATTCAGAGAAGAGGTCTATCCAAATTTTGATTAATATTTAACCTGGGCATGATAAAACACAATTGCCTACAGAAGAAATCTCTGCCAGCTTGAAATGCCTAATTCAGTATTTAACTCAAATCTCTTGCACAGTGTTCTTTCATCCATAGTGATTGTAGATCGATGATCTTGAAGGTCTCCTCCAACCTAGTGATTCTGTGATTCTGTAAGGATACTTGTCGGACTGCCCTGGGTCCTCTGCCTTCTTCCTTAGTTTAGGAAATAATAGCCCAACATGCACCTCTAAGAAACTCAACCCAGGGAAAGGCAGTGTAGGAAAATTCACTGACTGTTTTCTGAGTTTCAGGTTAGTGAAGAAACTGGTCTCTGAGAAAAGCGACTGGGTTCCCTCCAGTATATTGCAGCCAGCAGAGGGGGACAGTAACAACATAATTAAGAGCAGCAATGCAGGTAATAGAGAAAGCGTGTTACTGGTTTGGTGTTTTTTTTTCTCCATACTGAAAAAGGATGCAATAGTAAAAAAAAAAAGTGGAAAAAGTGCACTTTCTGTATTAAAGTACTTACCTGAGTGCATGTCTGTGCTGCAGTCTCTGGTGACATAGCTGAGCTAACCTGAAATTTGGTGCCTGGGTGTCAGAGCTAGTCAGGTACAGCAGCTTTCCTTGGCCTGGCTTAATTGTTTTCCTCTTTCTGAGCAGAACTCGAGTCTCCCATCCAACTTCTATGGCTATCAGTGCTGGCTGCTTTACAGTGAGCCCACGTGTCTCATACACAGGGTGTGCCTGCAGGACAGCTTTGATCCTGGCATGGATAGACTTTGGATGTAGACCAGCATCAGGGCTGTGCTTCTGGCCTAGGTTTGAACACATTAAAATTTCATGAACCATTACTGCCTTCATCATATTTCACAGCTGGCTCCAAAAGCTGCAGGAAGGGCTGCTTTGGCAAGATTTCAGCCAAATCAGCACTAAAAGTCATCTGTTCTCAGCTTTGGTTCTGACCTAACACCCAAACAGGTTGCACTGGAAAAGCTGAGTCTGAGCAACTCTGCAGATCAAAGGTTTACAATTCTAGACTAATATTTGTCCATCCTTAAATATAATTTACCAAAATGTGTCCTGCTTTTCTTCTAGTAGCAGAAGAAAGCAAAGTCTGGCACAGCATTCCCTGGGGATCTGCAATAGAGAGCTACCGGCACTTTATTCTGAGTTACTGATCTCTTTTGATTTCTCTGGTCAGTTTGTTGAAGTGGAGGAAATCTTTTTTGAACCTCAGGATTCTTTGCTGTGGTGTAAAGGGAGTTTGGTAATTGCTGCTTCTTCATCTCCACAGCAGGTCAGCCCTCGCCTGACCAGCCCAGTGATGGCTCTCATTTCACTGGCATGTCCAGTGCTGCAAAAGGAAAACAAAGCCAGGCACACATTACAGTTACACACCCAAAGAGCCTCCTTGCCTTTTGTGAGGGCATTAGGAGACCAGTAGAATTGTGATTTTATGTTTTATTTTATTCCAGGCTTTTAACAAAGAACCTCAGGACTGCAGATGGAAAATCCTGTAGACATATTGTAGTGACAATATCCATGTCCTCCTTTTCAGACACGTACAACGATTCCTGCAGCACAGCCTCAGTGGAGTCAGACACGAAGGAAAGCGAGGTGGCCAAAAGCTTCCCAGCAGAACAGAGGGCTGGCAGCTGAACAGCAGGACCAGCCTTCCTCAGGACCCTGTCCACCAGTCTTTATCTTGGGTGGACACTGGATCAAAGCTGCCTTTCTCACAAGCTCTGAGGTTCCTAATTCACTAAAATTTTATCAATATGAACAGATGAGAACTGTGCTGTCCACCTGGCAAGCTGGGAAAAACCAACTTGAAAGGAGCATTAAACATCCAGAAAACATCAAACCTACCTTCAGTATTAGAGGAGAAAAATGCTTCTTGCATTGATTATCAAACTGTTTCAGAAGATGTGGCCTAAATTAGGTCAACAGCAGAACTGAAGAGTTTCTATGCACGCACCTTTTGGCAACTTTGCTTGAGCACCACATCACTGCAGAGGGGCACGTGGTGGTTACCAGTCCTTGCTCCACCCTGGGGTCACCTGGAGGTTTTTCCATTTGCTTGCCTCTGGCTGTGCCTTCCCTGTCCTCCTTAATTCCAGCTGACACATCATCACAAATGTGCCCTTTTTGCTGTCGGTTAACACCAAAAACCCCACTTGAGGGTGGCTGTGGAAGGAGACTTGTGGCTGGGGGCATCAGAGAGCCCTGTGCAGCAGTGGCGTGGCTGCTCTGTGGTGGCCCTGGAAGACCCTGCTGCACACAGAATTCCACACCCGGAGTGGTGCTGGTGGCAGCTCCTGCCTGGGAGGTGCAGGACTAAGCAGGGAAGTAAAGACATGTAACAGCTACTGTGACAAAGAACACTTTGAACCCTTTTTACAGTCAAAGTCATTCCTTTGCCCTCTCTACAGTCTCTGGTTGCTGGATCACAACCCTTTGCCTTTGGTGCCGAGGATTCAGTTGAATTCCATTTAGTCTCACATGTTTGAGTAGACTGCATGCTTTCCTTGTGTGCTGGGCTATGAGTAGATACATTTCACCCCCCATTTGGAATATACTTAAGCATTGCAAATAGGCAGTGAGCATTAGATGCTCCAATGAGTGGATAAAGTGTTGTTGTTAAATACTTCTTTCCAGGACGTTTGATGAAAGGACTGTACCAGATCTCTGCCACATAAGGCTGTAATGTATAATACAAAGTGATTACAGATGGTATGATTCCTAGACAAGCCATTAGCTCATTTAGAGCAGCTGTTAAGGCATGAAGGCATTTTGATGGTAATTGGGTCTTAGGTCCTACAAAAGCTGCTAGTACTTTAGTAAAGATAAATATTGACTGAGGGTTGCAAACAGGCAACGATCAGCCTTGCTAAAAACGAGCCCAGAAGAAGCTCAAGAGTGAGTGACTAGCTTTCACGCTTAGGGATGTTTTGTTTAACCCTCAGACTAGTGGTGCTTTATGTAAATAACAAAGGGCACTAAAAGCACTAGAAATGGAGATAAAGCAAAACCAAAACCCACTCTTTACTAATTGAGCCTCTGAGCAAAGCAGTAGGTGTGTGTGTCATTTCTGCTCTCACCTTTGCAGGGACGCAAATGTTTTCCTTTGTGTCTCAGAGGAGGCTGGCGTTGCAAGTACCTTAGTGTGTGAGTCAGGATAGCTGAGGAGCAGGTAGATAGTCCTGTTTGAGAAAAAGCCTCGGGGCAGGTAAAGGCATAGCCAGATTTTTTTTTGCCTGTGAAGACTTATTGCTTGATTATGAGTTGCAGTGTGGTGATTGATTCTCACAGCTCTTCTAACCCTCCATATCTAAACTCTGTGATTTTTGACATTTTCTGTTCATGACTAAAGGACCTGAGAGTTCTGTACCTTTCTGGAAGCTATTTCTGTCCTACAGAGTTCGGAGCTTGCTGTTTTTGTTGGTCATTTACCTTAAAAATGACACGTAGGCTCTCAGGAACATGAATCCCCTTGGTCTACTGTTGTTATCAGCATCTTGCAGGAAGAATTGATTCCTTTCAGTCCCCCATGGAAATATGCAGTGACATTTTCTTATGGTGCAATTACTTTGTCCTCTCTCTAAAATGAGTTCATTTTGGTTTTGCTATTACTTTCAGTAATTTTTGCACAGGAACAGTGCTGCTGTCTACCCCTGCCCTAAGCATAGGAGAGGGAAGGGTTAGGAAGTGTGATTGCACATTAGTGAATGTAGTAAGCTTTTGTGTGTAGGAGAGAAAGATGGGAAAGGATTACCCTGGGTGTATGAAACTGCCAAAATGAAAATTTGTGACATTGCTGATGGATGGAAAGACAAAAACCTGCACTTTGGAGTTTTATTCTTGAGGAATCTCATTCTGATTGTGAAATGCCAGTGGGAAGTCTTTGAATTGAAGATGAGAAGTCAGGTATTGTTAGTCCATTTCCTACCTCTGCGTGAGCAGGGTGACAGTGTGCTGGTCCTACATCCCCTGGTGCCCCAAAACCTTCCTGTAAAATGGGAGCTATTGAATTTCCCCCTAAATGCTAAATTTTACAACGTATATAAAGATTAGGGACCCTCCAGGGAAAAGCAAAGCATTCAACCCCATATGCCCTGATGTGCCCTCCAAGAGTGCCACTGGTGGCATCCTGTGGAGCAGTCTAGAGCTGGAGCAAGGAATGGGCTTACTGAGGAAAAGGGTCCTCTCCCAGCTCCAGACCATCTCTCATGGCAACTACAAAGGCAGCGGCTGGATTATTGCAGTCACCGCCCTACTTCACTTCTGAAAACCATTTTTTTTTTTTTTAATTTTTTTTACCCCCAAAATCTCATGTTTTATCCTGCTGGACCAAAGTTTGAGTGTGTCCTGCTCCGTGGATGCCCTGGGGATGACAGATCCCTCTGTCCCGTGGCTGTGCAGCAGTGGCACAGCACTCTGGTCTTTGGGAGCCGACTGTGCCGCAGCTCCTCGGCCACACTGAGCCTGAGCAGGGAGCTCACAGCCATTAACTGTCTCTGTAACCTTCCTGCAGTGCCAGGTGCCTGTTTCTGCCTCCATGTTCCCAACCCTGGCAGGCTCTCCTGGGCAGGGACAGGGCCCTTTGGCTCGAGAGTCAGTGAGACAGGGCCACTGCAGGCTGGCTTTGGGAAAGAATGAGTTCAGTGACACACCAGGCTGCTGACAAGTCCTAGAGCAGCCCACAAAGGAGTGATCTGGCTTTGCTGATGAGATAAAATGGGGTTTGATGACTTTTTGAGTTTTTAAAATAGTAAGCAGGATAGTCTTTTAATTAGTGTATTTCTGCCAAGCAAGGTGATAATTAAGGGAATGACTCTCAATGTACAGTCTAGAAGATGATTTGGTAAAGCCCAGCAAGACTAAGGTGTATCTTAGGGTATGCTTATTCTGAGTGTAGGTCTTTGACACCATCCTTTTCAGGTAGATGGACCTAAAAATCATAGTTTTCAAATAAGGATTTCATTTCAGTGTTGTTTGGAGATGATATAGTGACCATTTAGAAGTCATTTCAAAGTAATGGTTGTGACTAAGTTTTGGCTGTAGAAGACACCAGATCCCAGGTAAATCTGCGCTGCAGCAGCCCTTGCTGCTGGCCCCGTGCCTGGCCCTGGGCTGCTCACACCTGCCCTCCAGGCTGAGGGTTTGCCTGGGCTCTCCTCCCTCTGCTCTGCTGCTCTTCTGCAAAACTTGAGAAACTTCCCATCCTCCAAACTGCCCTCAACACTGCCCACTCAGGGGTGGGTGGGCTGCACGGTCCTTCCTTACTGGCACCAATGGCACACAGAGATGGGCAGGTGCATGACACACAGGCCTTGCTTTCAGTAAACCAGGCTAAAATAGGATCAGGCCTGATCCTCTCCTCTCACCTGGAACCCCCCAGGTGGAGAACCAGACCAGTGGTCGTTGTCTTGAATACAAACAGCTGCAGCCAAACCACATCTGAGCTCTGGCTTTTCTCGCCAGCAACAGCAAAGCTCTGTGTGTGTCTTATGTTCTGGTTGTGTGTGTGATGAGAAGCCATTTCATTATCTATGATTTTCTTAGAGTCTTGCTATTTCAAACAGGATTGGGTATGAGAAAGGCCATGTGCTTCCTTTCCAAAAATACTCAAAGACTTCAAATATATATATATATGATCAGAAATATATAAGAATAATAAGAAAAAAGATCCAAAATGTGTATTTCTTCTTGCAGCTGGACTGAAATAGCCTCTAGGATTTCCTCTCCCCAGCTGAGAATTGGTACAGTTTGTTTTTCTTACATGATTTCCATGGTGTTGATAATGATGTATTTGTATATTGTGACTGATGAGAGATAATCAGACAGGGAAAGAGCACAGAATTACCTGTCCTTTTTTCCAGTCAAGACAGAATGTATGAATTTATTACAAGAAAAAAAGTGTGCAAATGAACATCCTGTAATTAGGCCATTCTGACCTGTGTAGAACCACACTTTGTTTGAAATTTATAAAAATTATAACTAGTACAAAACCCTGTGGTTGATGTCTCTATATGAAGCAACAAGTAAAATGAGATTTTTTTTTCTATTTGTAATAAATGAATTATCAGTAAAAGCACATTACCGAAGGTGAAAAAAAACACACACATTTATCCAATATAAGTTTAATTTGTCCAACACGTGTCAAAAGGCATAGTAAGGGCTTTTTTTAGCGTTTGTTTTTTTTTTTTTCCTTTACCCATCTCCCTTAGTCATGTTCTGAATTGCTGTGCCTCTTAGGAGTGTGCAAAGGTTCACACAACTCAGTGGAAATTGTAGGTGACTTTATAATAGTTGCTCCTGAGATATCTGCATGCCTTTGGCTACCAGTGTTCATTAGGGAGTGCTAATTGACCCAAATACAAGCTGTGAATCATGTAGAAAGGCAAGCAGGTAAAAATGAGAATGTAGAAACACAGTGCAAATCGAGCAAGATAAACTGGAACTGCTTTCATGCAGTACCCAGATTTCTGGGGGCAAACTTCACCTCGCCTGACTTTTCAAGTCCTTGATGTCACCGTGTTCCTGCAGTGAGCATTGGTATGAGGAAAAGAAGAATTTAGGAACACGCCAGACGCCAGCGCGGGGGTTGCTGTTCCCTGCCCCAAGCAGGCCCTGGCAAATGCCCGGGGCAGGGAATGCCCAGGGCAGGGCATGCCCCGGGCTGAGTTAGTGATGCTCTCCTGCTGCACATCCCGGCCCCGCAGCCGGCACTGCCCGCGCAGCTCCTGCCGCGGCCCGCGGAGCCCTGCGGGAGATGTGCGGGAGATGGGAGGGAGCCGTGCAGGAACCGTGCGGGAGATGTGCGGGAGCTATGCAAGAGCCGTGCAGGAGCTATGCAGGAACCGTGCGGGAGATGTGCAGGAGCTATGCAGGAGCCGTGCGGGGGCTGTGCGGGAGCCCTTCGTGTGGCAGCGGCGTTTGGGCGCAGCACTAACAGTGACCACCCGCACCCACCCTGGACGGGAGCAGAGGATGGTCCCCCCTGGGACAAGAGCCCGTCTGGGGCTCTGCTCAGCCCTGTCTTACTTGTAGCAGGCGCTCTGTGGAGATGGTCGCACCTCTCCCTTCTGTGCCTTAACATAAAATATGGAGCTTGGCCTTAAATATAGTATTTTCTAAAGAACACCAGGGGAGACACAGATTTACAGGCTGTAACCCTCTGCTGGGGCACTTTGCACCAGGTTCTCAGAAAGGGAGGGAGATGCGCGAAGCTTTCCCTGGCCTTGCAGAGCCCCAGGTCCCAGGTCTCCTCCCAGCCAGCCCAGCAGTCATTTCTCTTTTCACTTTCTTTCCTAACCATCCTTTATTTCCCTCTGCGTGAGTTTACAGACGAGAGGCATCGTTCTCCCCGCTTCTCTCCACCTCCTTCCCAGGCATGTGACTGAGCACTCCCTGCATCGAGTGAAACTTCTCAGCCGGCGGGGGAGCCGGGCTCGCTCTGCAGCCGCTCCCCGGGGAGAAGCCGCGCCTCTCACCGCCGCAGCCGCGCTGGCCATGGGGAGGAGTGCGCGGCAGCTCGTCTCGCTGACCCTCGCCTGTGGTGAGTAACGGCATCATTCCTACCTGAAAAACGGGACATTATGCCAGTTTTGTTTCCTCGCAGTCAGGACAGCCCCCAACAGAATCAAAACTTTGAACAGTTCTGTTGCTAACACCAAGGGTGCTTTCAGTAAAGTCACACTGCTAAGAAATAACCATAACTGCTGTTAATTCCATTCGTTTGATGTTTTGCACTGTATTTTCCCTTGAGCTCTGTGGTGGCATAAACTGTGTGAAGGAGTCAGTTCAAAGCCATGTTAGAAGCAGACTTCTTTTGGCTTTGCTTTTCTTAATTAAAAATAATTTCCAGACCTGCAGAACAAACTGAAAATCCTGAGTGAGACAAACAGGAAAGAAAAAACGAAGGAAGCATTGCTTGAGTCATTAGTTTACCTGCACTGCAAGATGCAGAGCAGGATCAGGAAAACAGGGGTGAGGCAGGGGCTTGGAGAGGACAGGCTGGGGCTTCTCTCCTTGACAAAGCCCATCAGAGTCACTGCTTGATCCTTAATGCTGCTCTGTGAAAATCTGGGGAGCCATACACATGAAGGAAATCTCCCAGTGCTTTTAAGTCACTGCTCACCACCTGCTGCAGCACCAAATTTGCCCGGTGAAGAGGGACAAAATGTGATTTAATCTGTGGAATGGCCAAGGGTTTGAGCTCACTATTGGGTATGTTCTGCCATCGGCACACGGGGATCACACAAGGAACAAACCCTGTCACCCTCCCAGTCCATGAGCAGGGAAGTGCCCAGGGACTCGCCACGAGCAGCTCCTGTTGTATCTCTCTGCTTTCCCATGCCTGCTTCATAGCCAAAGTCAGCTGAAGTAGCCCCAAGACATACAAATGAAAGGGAGAGCAAGATCAGACTGAGAAGCAACACTAATAATTCAGTGATCAGCAATCACTTTTGACCAGAAAGGATTGTCTTCTCTGTTCCTTACCCGGTTTTGATATTTCCTTTACTAATTCGTTGTGATGTTTTATTAATGTCACAAAGTTAAGTCTTTCTATGCAGATAGGGAATGAAACAATTAGTGCTGAAGGGATAAAGGTCAAATGGTTAGAAGGGAAGCTATGACAGAACTGAAACCTCTCAGAAATTCTTGGTGTTTTTCCCGTTCTTCCAGCAAACCAAAGCAGCCAAGACTGGTGACAGCATTTTCACTGATTACAGGACCTGGGTCAGGTTTTGCATCCACTCAGAATCAGTCAGCTAAACAGGAGCATTTTTCCTGGCAGCAGAAAGCAGAACAAAGCTGCTGTGCAGCTGAACAGATGAATGTGGTTAGATGAAAAGAGGAAAAAAGTCCTCAGAAAGAGTTTCTGTCACACACCCCAGTACAGGCTGAGAAATAGCAGAGCACTGAGCACTCAGCTTCCCACCACAACACCCAGGAGCAGAGCAGTGATGTTCCTTGTGACCAAAACTTGTCAGCAAAGCATGAAAAAGGGATCTTCAGGCCCAGACTGAGAACAGTAAGTTTCTGAGAACTGTGCTGGCCATTTCTGAGAGTTTTGTTCTGGAGCATTGCAAGGAAGCTGTCAGGGCTCTCACACAGCCCTTGGCATTTGTTACACACAATTTTGGTGCTGAAGTGAGACAAGGGGACTGCAGCTGCTAGCTCCAGGAAGATACACCCCCAGAGCACTTGCATCCCTCAAGCAAAATATTGCTTGTGTGAAGTTCTGAGTTGGCTTTATGGGAGGAAAACAAAAGGAAACTACTGAGGAGTGCAGAGCTGCCATTCCTCATGTTTCTGTGGCCTGTTCTGCTGGCAGAGCCACAAAAAGGCTCTGCTGGGGGAGTCATGCTCACGGCTGCTTTCTGAGTGGTGTCAGGCTCACAGAGAGGAACATGGCCATGCTGAGGAGCTACAGAAGCCTTCCCAGCCTCAGCTGGAGGGTAGGACAGGGACCCCATGGACCCATCGGCCCCTTCACACAGCAGAACCACCAAAACACGTCCAGCAGCCACCCAAACACAGCCAGTGCCAATGGGTGCAGCTGGAGAGTGATCCCTGCCCATCCCTGGGAGCTGATCTGGCCAAATGCTGTTTGGGAAGACAGTCCAAGCCAGTGGATATGGCAGTGTGGCCATGCACTGGCAGAAGCCCCAAAATGCTCCGAGGAACAGTCTGATGGTCAGCCAGTGAGCAAGAGCCATGGGTCATTCCACAGACGTTTCTGGCTTTACCCCTCAGGTGACCCTGTCCGGCTGAATAATGAAAAATAATTGGGTTGAAATGACCTTTTGAGGAGTTTTATTTAAAAGCTATGGGTGGCATTCTAATGTCACTTCAATAATACTTCTTTCTACATCTATGTTACCTGGTCAGTAATCTAAACCAATCTGTGAACTGAAAACTGAGACCCACAGACAATTTAGGACTTGTAAATTTAAATATGGGTTGTTTCACAGTCTTAGAGGGGAAGAAAGAGTGAAAATTGCAACTTCTTTTTTCTTGCTTTTATCATGCTGATACAGTTGGATGCAGCTACCCATAACTGGTTCACAGCAACTGCTCTGGCTTTCCCCTGGCCCCAGGAGGAGATCAGTCATCTGATTACCAGCTCTGCACCAGCTGTGGTTAAGCATAGGGGAAAGAGAGAAAATGAAATAAAGTATCATATGAATTATGGATTTTTAAGTTCATTTTGAGAAAAATTACAATATTTTTTGAGGTTTTTCAACTGTCTCAAGTTGCACTTTGATGGTAACACCTAAAGTGGCAGTCAGATGTGTTCTGTACAGCTCAGAGTGAAACCCAGGCAATTTTAGGAGTCTGGAATATTTACATCTACATTTCTGCTCTTCTCCAGCATAGCCATTTTTAAGGGAAAATCGTGCTAAGGTTTAAGATCTGTGCATCTGCTCGTTTCTTGGATTTTTATGTTGAATTTGATTCAAAACCCAGTAAATTTTATTATTCTTAATTAGTTTATATATATCCAAAAAAGGTTAGATTTTGTAAATTCAGCTATTATTGAAGATCTCTGTTCATGATGAGTGACAATAAATAAATGAATTGTGAGATTTCAGCCATTTTCACTCTAAATGTGCCTTTGGCATTAATCTATCCTAAAATCCTAATCTCAGCAGCCTGCCTGCCATCAAATTTGACACTGATTCATGAGAAATTTCTTTGAAAGAACCAGTGTACAGTGAACTCTGACATGTTGAGGCGTTCTGTGTGGAGCTGTACTGCTGGGAATATGAGCTATCTCAGCCTTTTGGGTCCCTTCCATCCCCAAACTGGAGAACTTATCTCTGTCCTCCCACTAATTTAGGTAGTAAAGCATTTAACTACACATATATCTTCATGTACATCAAAGAATTCACATACATCAGTGATTTATTTCTTTAACTCAGCCTTGTCTGTCCAGAGTTCTGTTGTGTACTCACAAAGACTCAAGCAGAAGAGTTGTGACATTCAAATATTCTACAATGTACTTTCCCACTTTTTGTTCACCTCTGTATTTACATTTAGTAGCTAGATTTTTTTTTCACTTCTGCAAGGGACACATTTCTGTAAATGTTATTAGGTGGAAGCATAATTTTGGTGCTGTAACTTTTTTCTGAGGTGGTTTGAAATGTTCCTGGATGCTGCGCCCTGATTCTTTTTCTCATTTCCGAAAGCCCATCACTAAGAGGCATGGTCTTTCTTTGGGTTCTTCCAGGAGGAAGAACTGAAGGGTTCAAGCTGACATGGCTACAACAAAACCATAAATAAATACCTGGAATGTCCCTGTTCCCAGACTGGTTTCCCAGACTGTTGTGAATCACTCTAAGACCACTGCACTGCCTCACTTCCTTCATACACACAGACACATTCCTTTCCCTACACTTTGTTGGTAAGAAACCAACAATCCCTTTGGCTGCTACATCCCCTTCATCTTCCTTAGACCTTGACAATTTGCTTCCAGCAAATCCTGCTGAACTAGTGCCTGCAGGGAGTTCTTGTGCTGCCTGGGGATTGTGCAAGGTCTGGTTCCTCAGTGTCCGGAGAGCTGGGAGCCAGTGCTCCACTGGAGTGGGAATACTCAGAGGTGTGAAACTCAGGGGAGTGGTGCCTAGCTGTGGATGGTCCTATAGGGCATCTGCTTGCACTCTCCTATCATGACGGGACCCAAATGAAGAGTGAAATTGTATTGATGCCTTGGGAAGCCTGACCTGGAACAGAGACTGGGCAGAGCTAGAGAATAAAGTAGATATTAAAAGGCCTTCAAGGGTACACCTTGGGCAGTACAAGAGCCTGGCCAGGGCTACATCCAAGGTGGACTTAAAATGGTCAAAAAATGGACGATTGGTCATGAGGTCTTATACTTTTATACGTTTTGGTTCATTTGCATACTGGGGTTAATTGTCCAATTACAGCTTCAGATTATGAAGTCCCGTCCTTCTTTTTTTCTCTCTTCAGTCCATTGCTGTTTATGCTTTTGGGCCTGAAAGCTTGTAACCATTATTCTTGGTCCTCAGCAGGAAAGGATTTGTTTTGTCTATCTACTCTGTGAAGAGAGCTTACTAACACTTAATATGAGGCTCAGAACTATGCCGCTGGGCAGCACAGAATCTGAAAAACATGAAAGCTAAAACTTAAGGCATCAGTATCACCCATTTGATTACAAAACCAGTGCAGGAATGTTGGGGTTATCAACATAAAAGTGAAATGTAAAGGTTTTGAGACCACTGACTTTAGTTTCTTTGCAGCATTTTCCTCCTGCTTTGCCGAAGTGGCCCTGGGGGTCGAACTGTCTCCAGAAACCACATCCTTCCCCCAAGTGGCTACTTCTTCTCAGCCACTTTCCTTTTATCGTTCTTCACCCCATCAAAGCACCACAGTTGATGTTAACAGCACAGGCCCTCTTCAAACAACACCTGTGAGCCACAGAACCACTGAGCAGCTGGAGGCAACATCAGCTCCAGGCCAGCACGGGGCAGGCCAGGCAGGAGCGGGCACAGCGCCCGCAGAGAGCCCCGGCACGGCCAGCCAGGCCACGGCCTCGCTTACAGCTGCAGTGGAGAACACAACCAGGCCCTCTGCGTCCTCCACCAGGCATGGCGGGAGACCAGGTGTGACCACAGGAGCTGCAGCAGCGGCCACCAACACCTCCCTGAAGCAGGAGACAGCGAGCAGCCCGGGGGCAGCTGCCAGCACGGCCTGGGCAGCCACGGGCACGCGGCGGGCCGGGGCCAGCACTCGGTCCCAGGGCCAAACTACGGGCACGGCCACGGCCACGGGCACGAGCAGCACAGCAGGCACCCCTGCGGGGACACCGACAGCCCCCATGTCCCCTGCCAGCACAGCGGGGACACCGACAGCCCCCACGTCCCCTGCCAGCACAGCGGGCCCCCGGCCTGCCCCGCAGCCCGCTGCCATCCCCACGGGCACCTACACCCTCTCCGATGGGAACGGGACCTGCATCAAAGCCGTCATGGGCCTGCAGCTGATGGCTCAGAATACAGAACAGGTGAGGTGGAGGCTGAGCTTTGTAGGGACTTCATTCATCAGCTGGAGTTTATTCTTCCTCTTTCCAAGGCATTTTCAGAATTAGCTTCTATGGGCAAAATAAGTGGTTTGCTGCCAGTCTGAGGCCCCCCCATGTGCCACAGCATCCCAGCTGCTGTATTTTGGCCTGTGTGATGATGACGCCAAGGGGACATAAAAGTGCCTTCTTACTTCAGTGATAGTTTTGTAGGAGCAATGCTGGGGCAGGAGATCAGCCTGCAGGGTTATTTGTGCTTCTCAGAATGGGAGATCAGTTAAAATCTGAACTGACTTCAGGTAAGAGCTTGACATTGTGAGTTGCCCCGAAAAGAAGAAATTGCCAGTTCACAGATTTGCACTTAGAGGTGGGTTGTCCTGATGCTGATGTATGGACATTTTAGGATCATGAGAACTGTGAGGTACTGAAGAGCTGGTCCTCTCTCCCAGAAGTGATCCACTGAGAACAATTCAGCAAAAGATGTCATACAGCCTGAAATGGTAGTTGTGTCCCTCAGGCTTAAGGTTTTGTAGTCTCCATTAATACAACACATGCAGCTACATCCTCAGGCTCTGGAGCGCTTAGGCTCGAGCTGTCCCTGTTACAAATACAAATATTTGTGTTTGATGTCTGAATATTTCTAACATTGGATGACTGTCTAATGTTGGTAGAGGGAATTTTCATCCCTTATCCTGGCAGAAGCCATGCAGGGAGCAGGATTCCCACCCTCACCAGACCATAGTGGGATGTTTATAGTAACATAAGGTGCTCCCTCTTTATAAATTACCACTTGTACTCATCTGACCCTGCCTGAATCATACCAGTTCACTGAATGAACAGAAACCAAATATTTTCTGCCAGCTTAATGCACTGGAACAGCTCAGTGCTGTGTCAGACAACCACCAGTGCTGGTTTATGAGTGGGGAATGACCCTGGCAGGCAGCAGTTCAGCTGCCACCACCACTGGCTGGTTCATTCAGCTGCGCAGAGCCTAGGGGCAAAAAAGGGGCAAATCTCTGCATGTTTTAAAGTTATTTAATCTGTGCATATTTGCTTTTATGATCCCCCCTCCTCTTCATCAGCATCCCTGCCATGTCTCTTCTCTCTACAGGAGCAGATGGACTATGTGACTGTCAACCCTAATGCGACAAAGATATCTGGCAGCTGTGGGATGGTGCAGTCTGAGCTGAACTTAACTTTTAGTGCAGGATTTGTAAACATCACCTTTGTAAAGGTAATTGTTGTGTTTAGGCCTGGGAAGCAAGAACTTAAGCTGCCTTTGATCCAGCTTGAGCTGTGGGAAAAGGCATTTTATCTATCTCTGTGCTTGTTTTCCATCTGTATATAAGTGCATGGTTACTCCGGTACTCCCCAAAGGGCTAGAACCATGGTTTAATTAATTCAGGTTGGAAAATACCTCTCGAGGCTGCCTGGTGCAAGGTCAGTACAGCTGACTTCAGTGTTAAATCAGGTCTGTTTGAACTTTCAGTTTGGAAGTGAAGGGTAAGCCCAGTACTCTGCCATCCTCTGACAGAAAGTGCCAGAGAGCAGTGCTAAAGCTGCCCATCAAGCAACACAAAGTCTAGGAGCAGCCAAGCAAAATCTGAGTCTCTTTTTTACATAGGTAAAAGTCTCATGGGAGGGAAAGTCAGGCCTGCTATTTGCATTGGAGTGGTGCAGAGGGAAAAGGTTTGCGACTGGAGTGCCTGTGCAGGAACAAGGTGTGCTGGGAGCTCTGACTCACACCGTCAAGTTGCTCTCAGCCATTTGCTTCTCCTAAAAGCCAGCTGGGATTGTCAAATTCAAAGGACAGCCTGTGCAATTTGAAGTGCCTGGGAGCCTTGACACATCCACAGCTGAGGGAGTCTAATTTCATCTAATTTCTGAGTGGAAAATTCCAAACAAGGGAACTGCAACAACGAAATTGTAGATAAGTGGCCTTAAAATGCACCACACCAGGGAGACCTATAAACACACACAGAAAACTCGAGCAAGATGAGAGATCCTTCTTACACAGCAGGAAACTGAGCTCTGTTTTTGACATGGTTTCTATTAATTCCATGTTCCCCACTGGGGCTGCCTCACATGTAGGTGTGGCTTTAACACAAGCTACCCAGAGTGCTGCAGCTTTTACAAACACAGGAGAAAATCCCTGAGTGCAGCCATCCTCTTGTTAACCCGGACATTTGCACATTTTGGGAGGCAGCACTATTTACCTGAGAGCTGTAAGGGCTGGGTGATGATGCCAGCAGAGGTAAAACAGAACTAACTCTGTGTAAGGTCGTTAATGGGCAGGGAGGAATGAGCAGGAACATGGCATGGGTTGGATCCCATCAAATTCTGGCAGTGGAATGAACAGCAAGACCATGTGCTGGAGCTCCGCAGCAGCTGAGAGCTGCATCTGGCCATCACTGCTGATCTGTGTCCTTCAATTAATCAAGCTAAAGTGTCAGTCTTGCAGCCTGGTTCCAAGCTCAAATTAGAGACAATTAAGAAAAGTACAAATGGTTAATCAGTCATTTTCATAAAAAGTCCAAGAGGAACAGCCAATTATACCTCACATGTGTAATTAATTCTTGAGCAGAGAATATATTTTGATTAGTAGTCATCTTTATTTTAGCTCATGGCAAAAAAGTTTTCTAAGAGCTGCAGAGAAAAAGTAAGGTAAAAAATGAAGGCTCTCTTTCAAAACAAAGGATCATTTCAGACTGTGAGTGTTTGCTTTAAATGTGTGCTTCCTGCAACAAGAGGAGCATTTTTGGTTTTACAAGAATCCTTAGAGAAAGGCTGGGGATTCAAGTACCCACGAAAGCCCCGGGTTGCAGCAGTGCTAAGGAGAGTGATGTGAACCCTTAGGAGGTGCTTGACCTGTCTTGCCCTGAAAAAGGTGGGTTTTGGCACAGCATTAGACAGTGCACCCTCCACTTAAAGATAAGCCTCAAGAGCATAGCAGGGCTCAGCTTGGACTGCTTTGAAATTCAAGTTAACAAGAAAAGAGTTTGCTGCTGGCTTTTTGTGTTTGGTGCCCACAGCCTCTCCTGGTGCTTTGAAGCAGGAGTGCTCCAGCAGTGGCTGTCCCTGGTGGGAGAGGAGCTGGCTCCTGCCCCAGGGCTGGGGTGGCAGAGGAGAGGGGATGGTTCAGTGCTCACCACTCCAGCGGCCTCCGCGAAGAGCTTGAAAAAAGGAAGTTATGTAACCAACCCACAAGATGTGAAGTAGGAGCAGGTGTTTTCCCCAAGCAAAGTTTTCAACTGTGGCCAAACAGAAAAAAAGCACTGCCACCCAAAAATGATCATGTTTCACCTAATTATGTCTTTCAGTAGGAATAATGCTGAGAACCTCTTCTCTGGTATATTTCTTTCTTCAATTTTCCCTTTCCATCCTACCAGTTTTTAATTGGGAGCACAGGAGACCTTCATGTCTACTACCATTTATCCACCAACTGCACTCACCAGTCCCTGTGTCCTCACAGCAGGAATTAAACTGGGTAGCAGGGCTGCTGCAGGAGGCATCACATTTTCCTCTGATACCCGGGGGAAGTTCCCCTGGGAAGGGCCTTGAGGGCTGGCTCTCGACCTTTGACACTCGGGGGGAGGATAGTGTCCAGGTTGCACCAGGGTTTCAGGGCACACGCAACCTGGCTGGAAATCTTGTTCTGTGTTGTTGTATCAGTTGCTTTCCATGTTAGCAGTCTTCCTACTTTTGGTTATCTCAAGTATCTCTTGAGTGCCCAGCTTGAGCAGTTTGTGTAAAATGACACCTGCATGGTCCCGTTTCACTGAACTGAGCAGAATTGGTGATGCAGCTGAGATTCGGAAAAGAAAAATACATCCAAGAAAGTTGATTCTTGGGTCTCAAAGGTGATGCTTTACAAAGTGTTTCTTTGGGAAATTCTTTATGACCATTTTGCTGTGGTAAGCTGTGTTTCTTTCCCCTGCAAATATGAGTATGTATTATGAATAAAGATGCATCTTCTTTTGCAGCAAGCTCCAAGTTACTCTGTCACTAGAATTGAGAGCAGAATACAGTTCTCTTCTGAAGGTCAGTGATTTTACTCTGTCTTTATTTCATATCAAACTGTGCTGGGTGTGGGATAAGTTTTCAGATCTTTAAAACACTGGGTTTTGCAATTGTGTGTTATCAAGCTTTCAATGCGTCATTCACCTAAGTCTTATGGTATAAAAACGGAAGAGAAGGGACCTGGCTGCAGTTATGTCACTATTATTACATTTTCTTTTTGATCTCAAAAGTTTTCCTTGCTGTACTCTTTCAGAATAGAGATTACTTCAAACCTTGCCTGCTTCTGTGAGAATTCTAACCCCCTCTTGCAGACTCAATTTGTTAAAATGTGATTTGAAGAAGTATCTGAAATTTTAGCCACTTTTTCAGACCTAAGCTCAGCTGAGTTGCCCATTGATAGTTAAAGCACTCATTTAAACATGTAAGAAGAATAAGTGACAGTTTATGGAGAAAATGTTCATGCTCTAGTCACCTCTGGGACCATTTTACCTCAGAAAGATGTTGGTTCCACTGGAGTCAATGTGAATTCTCATCTGTCTCTCTCTGGCCTCCAGGTATGCTTTATTATGCAGCCCTAAATGAGAAGCTGTTCACAACAAAACTGGGGAATTCCTTTAAGTGTGCCAGCAGGCAAATCTTCCTCTTGGAGAGGAACTTCCAGATCCTCTTTGTTCATATGCAGCTGCAGGCGTTTGACATTGTGGGTAACCAGTTTGGAAAAGGTGAGTAGAAGGATACTTTTCCACCCTTCCCAGATCTACATGGCAGCATTCTGGTGGCCTGGTGGATGTAATCTGCTTAATTCTACCCATACACATGCCACTGCTGTTTTCTCAGCCTTTCCTGAGTCATTTCCAACACAGTGCTAATACATATGGAGGACAGAAAAATATCTTTTCCCCCTGCATTCAGTACCTTCTGTTTCACTTTCTCATTACAAATGTTCAGCTCTACAGACACAGTTTTCTTCTTCATCCATTTTCTCCTGGAACAAGCAGAGGTATGTTCCCCACCAGTGTAGTGCCCAAACCCCAATATGCGAAGTTCATTTCCAGGTCACTGTTCCCAATATAGCCAGATTTTAGCTGTTTTTAAAGGCTCCTGATATTCATGTTGTCCCACAGCAGCAGCAGCAAAACTGCCAGCTAATAAGGGATATTTGTGAATGCAGGATGATATTTTCAGAGCAGTTGTGTCTAGACATGATGAAATTTGCTCCTGAGGAGGAGCACAACTGGCCCACTCCCAGCTTCGGAATTAAACATGATGCTCATCTCTTCAGTTTGTCTTTTCTTGGAGAAGTGCCACAAAGAGGCAATCAGGTATATCAGTAAAAGACAAAGACCAGAGAGGGGGACTCAGTGGGACCTTGTGATCTCTTTCAAGTTGTCCATCTTCTCATTTCTGTGGCTTCTTCTCAGGGCATTTCCATACATGAACTCAGGTGCATGGAGGGGCTGACCAGCTCTCCAGCCCTTCAGATGCAGCAATAAAACATTCTCTCTTCTGCCACTTGTCTTTCTGTGTGCTTACAAAATATTGCCCCTGTATTTTTCCTTTTACTTTAGATCTGTTTTTTGACTCAGTTTGGCTCTATTTGACCAATTCTTCTTCTTTTAGATCACTGTTTTGGTTACCTTTTCCATTCTAAAAAGAATACAATGGGAAACAACATTTGGGGTTTTTAAAGACATGGTCATTCTCCACACTGAGAATCCCATCTGTGCTCTCGTTCTCACAGGATAACACTGAGCTGGAAGAACTCATGGGATCCCTTGTGGTCCCCACATTCCCATTCAAATGTGTACAATAAATGACCTTAACTATGGGATTAGGTATGGCCTCACCTCTAGGAGAGACTCAGCTAAGAAAGATGCTCTCTGTTTCTGCCTCTCTCTCTCTCTCCAAGTCAGACTAATCTCTGCTAGTCAATCCCATATACAAATTTAAATTAGTTTGGTCTTAATCAGAGAGCTGAGAAAGCAGTTCCCACCTCTGAAATAACTCCCCTGTGGCTATAAAACAGTCATGAAACAGTTGTGTATCGGCTGCATATGCAGATTCTGAAAGAGAAAATCCCCAGAGAAGGAATGACTAAACACATCACCAGCCCCCTCCCCTTGCGTGTCTCAAGACTGATAGTTTCACTTCTGTTGCTCCTGATTTGCTTATCTTTAAATGGGGAAGAAAAAGAAAACATTAATGGTCATTGGTTTCAAGTTCCTTATAATTTTGTACCGATTAAAAAAGCTATGTCAATAGCTTGATCTATTTGAGTCTGAAAATCTGTAAAAGGGCCTTCTATACCTCAGCATATCAGAAACAATTCCTAGAGTTCACAGAGTTCATTCCTTCATTCCGAATGTTTCATCAAAGCAAAATGGCCGATTCAAACATCTCTGGCTTTTACAACACTTCGATGCAAATACTTTTCAGCTCATTTAACAGCAGGTTACATTAACCAGACAGAGCTTTTAAAAGGCAATTTCTAATAGAATGCTCATGTGTTTGGCTTTGTGGCATTGCATCACCATCTGGATTAGAGCAGAAGAGGATAAGACTTTGGGAAGAACCATGTGGAGGCTCTGGAGCTATGACATGAAGTCATGGACTCCACATGTTCCCTGGGCTCATTGCCCACTGACAGTGTAAAATTCCCATGGGGGAAAAGCCCAAGCCAAGCTAAAACCTGTGCCAGCACAGTCATGGAATAACAGTTGAGGTTTTTATCTCAGAGCCTGTCAAAACCTGCCTTGGAACAGTCACAGGGAGTGAGAGGGGCACAGGATGTCAGATCTCCCGCATATCCTGGCTATAAACTGGATTTGCTGCTGAGCCGGGATGTACTGTGGGGTGTAGCTGACCACGCTGCCCTGCTTAGAGAACAGTTTGCTCTGCAGGTGCCACTCACAGCTGCAGGACAGAGGTCTGTCTTTCCCTGGAGCCTGAGAAAGGACCATTCCTGTAGATCAGATGGAAGATGCAGGTCTGATCCAATTCTGGGGTAACACATTAGTGGTCATTCCCAGATATTGCCTTCACTCCCAGGACTACACTTGTATTTTGAATTTGAGGCTGATCTTGCCATTGTTACTGGGTTAATTTTCCATTTCTGTCAGTGGCCCACGTGGTGCAGTCTCTCCATAGGAAAGCCATCAATTTACCTCAGTCTAGAAGTTCACCTTAAAGGAGTAAGTTTCTGTTTAATCAGAAGATGATTTGAATATTCATTTGGGTAGGAACTTGCTGAGGAAGCCAGGATTTGCCCTCTCTGTAACTAAAGGTATGTTTGGAGTAATATCTTTGGATGGTCTTCAAAGATGTGATTTGTGTCTGATATCATCACAAGTACAACAGAATTGCAAAGATACTGCTAAAGCAACTCCCTGGACTATGTCCATGGCTTCTGCCTTCCTAATCTCTGAATGATCTCAGTTAGCCACCATTATCCACAAATACTCTGAATTAAACAAAGAACCATTAGAATTTGTTTTTTCTTAGAAAACACTGGCTTAACAAGGATCCCTACAGCACTAATGAGGTACTGGACTATGGGCTTCTGTCTCTGGCCTGATCCTCTTCACTGGAAAGAAGCAATCAGATGTCACACAGGAGCAGTTTTTGACCATGCACGATGTGTCTTGCTCTTTATTTTCAGACAGGCACATTGTATTGTGATGCTCCTCATCTGCTTTTGGGAAGAAAGCTCCTGCTGTGTGTGTGCTGAGTGGTGAAACAATTCCTGCAGATATGAGGGAGAAGAGCCGCTCTAGGGCAGCATAGAGCTACTGCAGAAGGGGCAAGGATGGTTTTCTTGAAATAAGGCTTACCACAGATAAAAAGTGTAGTAAGTATAGCTCAGGAAAAAGAAAGAAAAAAACAAAAGTAAGCAAGGTTTTGAGAACTTCTGGCTTGTATTTGCCAACTTTTCTGGAATAGAGATGTACAATTTAGGAGTATGGTGTTCTGCTATAACATTCTCTGGTCTCCTTTGCCTTTCAGAAGAAGAATGTTTTCCTGATAGAAACAGCAAAGTAGCTCCCATTGCAGTGTGCCTGAGTATCCTGGGACTGTTTGTCATCGTGTTTGCCACCTTCCTGATCTCCAGGAGGAAGCCACATAGAGGATACCAACGCATCTGAGGTGTCCTTGTGCTCCCAAGTGTGTGCAGCAGAGAAGTCAAAGGAGTTTTTGTGTCTGCCTGGCAATCTCCCTGCCCTGAAGCCACATTTTTAAGTGAGATGACACCATGTGTTTACAGCCAATGAATGTTTCTGGAAGGAGTTTCTTTAAGGTGGGGAGGAGAGAACTCACACCTTCTACTTCAGGCTATTCTTAGCATCTAATTTAGATGTAGTCTAAAATGTGGAGCCTAAATCCTCTCTGTTATCAGCAAAGGAGGTCATTCAGATCACCTAAGCCAGATTCCTAAAAATAGCTTAAAGCAAGCAGTACCACTATCCCCCAGAAAACCCATCAGGTTTGTTAATGATGGTATTTAGATTTATCAAAAGATATAAGTCTGTCCTTCAGGTGAATAAACCAGAGGCCCACAGCTACAGACAACCCTGCTAAGTGAGAGCTCACTGAAAGCTTTTTCGGAACATGATATGTGCCAAAATCCCAGGGGAAATGTCCAGTATGACTCCACTCACAAGAAAGTTCTCACCAGTCCTACAACATGGTTACACTTCCTAAGTGCCTGGGGTTCTCCCCCTAAGCCCTTTGCAAAGACACTGTGGTAATTGTGACTCCTACCCTGGAGCTTAATATGTTCTTGGTGTTGTGAGAGCTCAGGAATCCCCCATGTGCAGGACATGGGCCTGTCACAGTAACCACACTGAGCCCAGGAAATGGCCTCTACTGGGGCAGCAGGGTGGTCTCTTAATCCAGAAAGATGCCACACTCACAAATGCCCGAGATTAAGTGACCACCACTGGGGCACCTGCACGCGGTCGATGAGAAATGGAAATCCACTGATGCTGTATGGGCAAGGCTTCTGTGGGAAATAAAAGCTTGCACAGGCTTTGGACAAACTCTGCCCAAGAGTGTTCCCCAGTGTGCTCACAGCTGAGCAGCTGGATTTTCGTATGGAAGTAATATGGAGTTGCTTTAAAGCACACTGATACACTCTGTAGTCTATTTCCTGCTAAACCCATGATGAAGGCATGAGAATAGTAATTGCTTTTGAGATTTAAGTCCAGCTTGTGTTTTTCATTGTAACAAGGAAAACCTTCTTGTCACAAAAGATTTACATGTGCAGAAATATGCACATACACACACAAACACGTGCACGTGCCGCACAGTCTGCTCACTGAAGCAAATGACATCAAGATGATAAGAAATTATGTACAAAAACATTTGCAAAAGAGAAAATAATATTCAATAAGAGCACACTTCCTCCAAGGAGTTAGGCTTATAGCTGAATTTTTAATAATAAAAGTTTGGTCTGGAAAAGGACTGTGGAATGGCACTCATTAAACAAAAGAAAGACTGAAGTCATATGCAAAAATACCTTGACAGTTTAATCTGTGTCTAAACAAAATGGAAATGCTGGGAGCCAATTTAATTTCTATGAATAATGGCCCAAATCCTGTGCAGTTATTAATGGTAATGGAACCTCACTGGATTTTCACTGGATAAAATTGATGGTTATGTCTCGTCAGATATTCCCTTAAGTATTTTAAAAATAGTGTTGATATTATACTAGTATTTCACCAATGTAAGTTTACTTATTTAAATGAAGAAATAAATTATTCCATTCTATGAATTAATTAGAGATGTTGGTCTATGTGAAGCAGGAAACATGGCCATATTGCTCTATAATCAGCATAATATGTAGCTGTGGAAGTAATTAACATTCTCTAGAAATGTTCCCTCGGAGTCTGAATGAACCAATAAATAAGAAAGATAAATAATTTTGAAGCACTTTTACACTTGGAGAAATATCAGAACCAGCTGTGAGTACAGGAACATCTGAATACATTTATAAGGTAAAATAGCACAAGAAATAGGATACTAAACTTGCAAGCTTTGAATACTAACACAGTGATTTGGAC
Source organism: Donacobius atricapilla (assembly GCA_013397315.1). Lineage (NCBI taxonomy): Eukaryota > Metazoa > Chordata > Aves > Passeriformes > Mimidae > Donacobius > Donacobius atricapilla. Next base: position 202,144 of record WBMY01012068.1, read on the forward strand.
TGTATTCAGTTGAATACTCAAATTGAAATTTAAGTATTTCAATTATTCTTTTGCAAAGGGCTCCAGCACTGTTCATAATGATTAATGAGCTTTACTGAGCTCATTTTCCCTTCCTCCTTCCCCCCTTAGCGGACAAGAAGCCACTGGACTAAGACCTTGGGCCTAATAATTCACTGCACTCAGACCTTGGGCCTCTAATTCTCAGGGTTACTTAATACAATGAATCTATTGTTTAGAAAGCAGATTTTTATACTCAAAGCATTCCCCTTTTTTTTTTTTTTTGAACGAGATGTCTGGGAGGAAAGGTAAATGGATGAAGATCTTCCATTGAAAATGAGCCTATATCTTGCAGTAGGGATGTCACTGTCCCAGTCTGCTACATGTGGACATTTTAACAACAAAAGCTGCCTGGAAAGATCAACACACAGTCTGGCCCTAAGCTGTTCTGCCCAGGGATCAATAGACTTCTTTCCCTTGTCAAAGCTGGGTCCCATTTTCACATGGTCTTTGGATTGTTGGATTGTGTGATCTGTGTTACTTCTGCTGATGTGGATATAACATTTGCTTATTATGTTCTGAAAAATTGCTTTATGTTAATATTCAATCTTTTTTAAAAGTCTGATATGAGCATAAGGACAGAAAACAGTTACTAATGACTTCTAATTCTGTGGTTAATATTGTGACTCCTGGCATTTTTATTAGTGATGCATGAATAATGTTTTTCCCCACAGGTTGTTTTTTTTTTCTACAGTGAATCAACCTGTTGGTATTGAACAATGTTTGGATTCAGATTTACCTGATTTGTTCTTATGCTTTTTCTTGCTATTATTTGTTTGCTATTTTTATAAAGCTGCATTCTGCCATTTGTAATGATACTCTGGGCTTGCTCTAACTGGCACAGCTGACGTGCACATGGTGCAAACCAATGAAACAATTGGATGCTCCCAGGAAATGCCGCCAACATGCAGCAAAATTAATCCAATGGAATTAGTGGTTTACAGCAGTAGAGTAGCCATTGGAGAAATCCGTACTGCATCAGGAGATCCCAACCTTGAAGTGCAACCTTTCTCTCAGCTGTGGCCCATCCTGTATCCCGTCACCTCCACTCCTGATCCCAAAACACAACCAGCCTGCAGCAGGGATGTGTATCAGCATAGCAGGGAGTGCTTCCTCTCCAAATTCAATGCTGAATTAGACAGCCCAGCTGCTCCCTAAGCTGCCATGTGCAGCTCTAAAAGCTGATGCCCGTGTTTATTTTCTGCCAGAATTTAGGAATATATTTAGCTGGAACTTTTTTATCTAATGGAGTGGCTTTGAGGTCCCCCTCCCACTGGGAAGACTCTATAGGGGTAATTAGTCTCCGTGTGGCCGGACTTGCTCTTTTAAACAACTTGTCTGAGGAAACAACTTGAGCAAAAAGTACCTAAAAGAACACCATACAAAAAAAGGATATTTGGTAAACAGCTTGCATACTAGGGGGGTCATAATGGCCATACCATGGGGCAGCAGGGCAGTTTTGTCTGCTGTGGGAGGAGAAAAGGCTGCAGCTGGGTCCCAGGGTGACTCAACAGCCCCAGCTCACTTCTTCCCCCAGCAGCAGATTCAGACCAACCCAGCCCTGAACCAGAAGGTGCTGATCGGGGAGATGTGATGCACTGATGATGTGATGCATCCACCAGGGAAGCAAAGCTTAACTTCTGTGCAAGCATGTGCTGGTCAGGAGGCCGTGTGGCCACCACGGGGACTAGGAGGTCAGCACATCCCCACATCCCCACATCCCTATGGCTCCCTGGTGCTCTGCTGCAGCTCCCATGCCCATCCCCTGCGGTCTCTCGGACATCCAAGACAGAATGAGGGCATCCCAGAAGCATGATGATGTCACACTTAGACAAGTCACTGAGGAGTTTAAAAAGCAAAGTCTAATTGCCTTCAGTCCTTTCTGTTCTCTGATGAACAAGTGCAAATTAAGAAATAGCTGTTAATTCAGTTGAAAGAGGAAGAGAGAGTGTCTGAACATGGCTTGGTTTATCACTTCTAGCTTGCTATAATGTATGGCTGCTAAAAATAACTTGCTGTGAGAAGTAAGATATGCTTTTTATTTTTCTATTATTGGTGTTTCCATAATAAAGGCTGTATTTAATCATTAAAGTGTGCACTGCTGTGCAATGATTTTATCTCTGAGATGGCAGAGTGAGTCTCACATGTTGTGCCCTTCATGAAGCAAAGGCTGTTAGATGGACTGCAGGAAAGCAGGAGATGTGGTAAAGATGAGGGAGAAAAAACAATCCCTCTGCTGCCAGCCGCTGATTGAGGAACTTGGCTGTTGGAGAAGTGCCAGTGAGGGCAGCAGAGAGGCCATAACTTTCTTCAGGGATAAAATATCAGAATTATGCTTAATTTCATTTCTGGTGTTAGTGCACATTCCTACATGATGGATAATTTAATGTCACAAGGTGAAAACTTTGCAAGCCCCTTGATTTGTACTTCAGAAGAAAAACAGGGCTGCCTGGAGAGCCGGGGCAGTTTGCTCTGCCCTTTGGCACTTGCTTGGCCTGGTAGAGTGTTAAATTTGGTGCTAGTTTTGCACCTGTTTAGTGGGCAAGGCTACTCACTTGTTCATGTTTTAGAAGCTGGGCTGGTAAATACACACCTGTATGTGTGAATTAGATCCTCAAGGGCTGCTGGTGTTTCAAAATTCTCTCTTTCTTGACAAGGTTTAATACCAGAGGGAGGAACAGTCCACTGTTTTACTTAAATGCAAAAAGTCCCCATCTGTGAGTCACACCCTGGACTGTCCCAGAGGCACAAGGATTGGGAATTCATTGAAGAAACCTTTGCATCAGAATATTTGGAAGATAAAACAAGGTGTATTTTCAAAGCATCAATTTGAGCAAAGTAACAAGTGTGAGAAGAGAAAGATTTCTATGAAGTTAACCCTTTGTGACTAAGGTGACCAGACTTGGACACTACACTTTTTCCCTCATGTTCAGGGCTGTGGCCATTGCATGCCAACAAGGCAGGGGAACCATGGGCCTGAAGTTTATCTGCCACAGCAACGTAACAGTGCTGGGCTTTCATCAGCATCTGGGCTTTCCCAGCTAGTCACAAAACGTCACAAAACATACGTTCCTCTTTTTCTGTGAGTCTTACTGCCTATGGAATCAGTAGATCCTCAGTGCTTTATTAAATTATAAACTGACTCAGTTTCTTAGTTAGCTCTTTCTTCACAATTTTAGATAGGAGGAGGTTGCGTTTCCAACACGCAGAAACAAATGGCTGTTGGGAAAAAGGAAAGTGTTCAATCTGAGTCAGGATATCTGTGTTTATTAGAGACACAGATCTTGGTTTTGAACTTCAGTTTTACTGAGGCTTTCCTATATCAGAAAAATATTTGAAGACTATGAATCATGAGCCCAGCCAAGGTTTAACCTCATTTTACCATGGAATGACTTTTTTGTTATTAGGTCAAGGAAAATGAATTCATATTTCAAATTACACAACCTGCTCATGGAAAAAATTGTTATGAGCAAACTACTCAAATTATTAATCAAAGCAGCTTTCAAAATATGTCTAGTGTCCACAATAAAATTAAAAAAAAAATGTTGCTGACCCAACCTATCCACTACATCAGTAGGTTCACCTGAGTGCTTCTGACTGTGGATGTGCACATCAAACATATTACTGGTGTCACTGAGGAAGTTATTATTTCTGCATTGAAGGTTTATTACTCTGCGCTTTCAAACATCTGCATGTGTAGTCTGGTGATTACGCTTGACTTTGCAATCCCTAAAAGCCCTGCTGGCAGGATGCCTCCACCAAGAGCAGATTTGCAATATAAATGAGTTTGCCACTTCCATTAGTTCTATTGCTAAAAGCATCAACTCCTCTGCCACCTCTGATTTATGTACTGTAAAATAGCTGTAGCTCTCCCTAATGTCCAACAGTTAAACTACATAAAATGCTGCCATCTTGTGTTTAGAGACAAATTAAACACGATATTTTAAAAATCTGGATTACAAAAGGCAGTGTAGGATCTACACTGTCAGCATCTTATGTTGAGGAAGATTGGAGTGAATGGATTATGGAAAAGCAGAAGCTTCATTTAATAATTTATTTTTTAAAATCCCATCCTTAGAGCAAGTGCTGACCCCTCTTGCAGTCAGGTCCAAGGGACTATTTCCCCAGGCTGATCCCGTGTCTGTTTAAGCTACTTGAACCATCGTCACTGGTGTGAGGGGTCACCACGGCAAAATTGCAACCGTGGAGCAAGCAGAGATTGTCTGCATACCAAAGATGCACTTCATGTAAGAAACTGTTAAATGCTTCTGAGTATGGAGAACATGTAAGACATTAAACACTGCCACTATTGCAATTGATAGCTTGTGCATTCCTGTTGTGAAAAAGCACGGCCGCTTTCCTATTTGTAAACAACTGGAAATATTTTGACTGTGCCGGGCCTGGGCAGGTTTAGCAAGACCCTGCACTGGGGTGGGCTGGACAGGACAGGATATTATTGGGAAGAAATTCTTCCCTGTGAGGGTGGTGAGGCCCTGGCACAGGCTGCCCAGAGCAGCTGTGGATGCCCCATCCCTGGAAATATCCAGGGTCAGGTTGGCTGGGGCTGGCAGCAGCCTGGGCTACTGGAGGGTGTCCCTGCTCAAGGGAGAGTAATGTGATNGAGCGCGGAGCCCGCCGCCCGGGCAGGCGGGCACGGGGCTCTGCGGGCGTGAGGGGCCGCGCAGCGAGGCCGGGCGGCTCCGCGCGAAGGAAGAGCGAATAAAGGAACCCTCCTGCGCTTTCGGGCAGCCTTGTGGCGGCCGCCCCGGGCCCGGGGTCTGTCCGCAGCCCGGCGCAGGGAGGGTGACCATGGCAGCTGTGTGCTCGATGTTTGGGACACGCACCAGTTCCAGCTCCCGTTGTTATAACCGAGTTCTCCTTGTGTGGTGCCCAGGGCGGCCCGTGTCTTTTTGTCCGATAACACTTAAAGAATGCCGGACTCGATCCAGAATTCCGACGTTGTTTTACATACTAATTAAAGCAGTTCAGGAGTTTGCTTTCANGTTGGCTGGGGCTGGCAGCAGCCTGGGCTACTGGAGGGTGTCCCTGCTCAAGGGAGAGTAATGTGATGTGATGAGCTTTAGGCTCCCTTCCAGCCCAAACCTTCCGTGGCTCGGAGACTTGCAAAGCTCCAAAGCCTGAGGGAGCGGGACGGATCCTGACGGCTTTCTGATCCCACCGCTCTGCGACCTCCTCCGCCCCGCGAGGAGTTCAGATGTAGGATCTGCGGATGCTGCGCTATCCGAGCATGCCCACGCCCTTCCCAACAGCTCTCACGGTTCTGTATCGCCGTCCCATTACAACCCCGCATGCCATTCCTGAAGGAGCACGCTCAGCTGAGTCCGTGCACCCACACTGCCGAGAACCCTTCAGCGACACGCATCATTTCACATTGAAATAAATGTCCTCGGCCTCCCCTCTCCGCGCCGCGTCTGGGCGCCGCCCAGCCGGGCCTCCGGCCGCCATTCCCCCGCGCTCCCGGAGCGGGCCCCGGCCGTGCCCCGCTCTCCTCCCCGTGCCCCGCTCTCGTCCCCGTGCCCCGCTCTCTCTCCTCCCCGTGACGCGCTCCCTCCGCCCGCTCCCTGNCCGGGGTCTGTCCGCAGCCCGGCGCAGGGAGGGTGACCATGGCAGCTGTGTGCTCGATGTTTGGGACACGCACCAGTTCCAGCTCCCGTTGTTATAACCGAGTTCTCCTTGTGTGGTGCCCAGGGCGGCCCGTGTCTTTTTGTCCGATAACACTTAAAGAATGCCGGACTCGATCCAGAATTCCGACGTTGTTTTACATACTAATTAAAGCAGTTCAGGAGTTTGCTTTCACAGTTCATCCAGTCAACTTCACTGCCTTTATCTCATTTAGCTAGCATTAATCTTCTGAAGTTTAACTTTCCATTTCTAAAGGTCTCCATCGCTCGCTCTTGCTCTTTCACATTCTTTTCTCTTGCACCTTTGCTCTACAAAATCAGCGCCTGCTGCCTTTTAAGCTTTTTTATTTTATGGTTGCTCACATCTTTCCCAAATAGTTTATGAGTTGGCCTCTGTAATAAATAAATGCCTGTTGTTGGCTGTTCTGTCCACCAAAAAGAGTTTTTACCTTGTTTGTTTTAAGAAAACTCTTTTGATTATTTCTGTTTGAATGCTACTAAAAAAGCAAGGGGATAATTTTTATTGTCCAAGTGAAAGTACTGAGGGAGAGATCTGGTGAACTTTGAGTAACTTCCCTTGTAATGCCTGAGTATGTTCTGTTAGATGTATCAGAAGTTTCAGTGCTGTCCTTCTCTCACCTGAAGATAAAAGTAGCTCAGTTGCCACTTCTTCATATGCCCTTGTAACTCTTCTGTCCCCTTATAATTGCACAGGCAATGGAACCAAGTACGAATATTTGTGAAATGGGCCTCAACAGTAGGTATGAAATTTAATTTCTTTAGCTGCTATCTTAAATTGCTGTGCAGTGTGGATGGTTTTAGAGTATTAGTTGCTGAAAGGCTGCAGGGTTTTTAAAGAAATGTTCAGTATCTTCACAGTTTTGAAAACAGGAACCTGTAGGTGACCTAACAGAAATCATCTTTAATGTTTAAACAAAATTTTGTATAATTTTATCTGTCTTATTTAGGTATATGGAAATTATGGAAAACTATTTTTTGTGATGTTTTTCTCTGAATCCTGTTCTCATGCAAATGTTTCAAAGTCTCTGAGAATTGTTTTGTAGGCATAATGGTATTTAAACAATATATGAAGGAGAGTAAAGAGGTTTAGCAAGATGACTTAAACTCACTCTGTGGTCATGTTATCTAAAAACCTATGTTTAAGAATTCAGAGATCTCTTTCCATTTTATTGTTTAGTTTTAAGCTATTTAGTTCTCACAGAGAAGTTTCTGTCAGTGCTGGCCTTTTACTTCTGTCAAGTTGTGGCTGCTGTCATGACAGTTTGTAGAAGTTTTTAAGTCACTTTGTAAGTTGATTTTGGCTTAAAAAACCCAAAAAAATTAATACCTTGTTATTCCTTTGTCACTGTGTATCAAGGGTGCTATTCATATGTGAATCACCTGTGTTGTGAGGGACACCACACAGCTTTGATTGTTTCCTAGTTAGTCCTGAAGGTGCACAGCACAACTATAAGCATCAGCCGTTATGTAGAAGTGTGTTTTTTAGGGTTAAGATACATTTCTTGAATTCTAAAAAGGAAAAAAAAATGGCTTAAGCATAGTTCTGCATAAGGACTCTGAATTAAAAATTTGAAGAGCAGCTTGGAAATGCTTTTGGGTGCAGCATGCTTTTTTCATTATTGAAGAAATGCATAAACTTTATAAATAATGTAAGAGAAATCAGTATTTTAAAATGGCTTTGTTTCCAGGAATGTTTCTGTGGCTTGGTTTCTGACTGTGCATCATCCTTTCCAACAGGAGGACACAGCATTGGGAAGATCCTCATTGCAAACCGAGGGGAAATCGCTTGCAGGGTGATGCGAACAGCCAAGAAAATGGGGGTGAAGTCTGTGGCAGTTTACAGCGAAGCAGACAGGAATTCCATGCATGTAGCAATGGTGAAGTATATTCATTAAATTTGTGGCTGGTGTTCATTCAGAACAGTATTTTTTTTTCTTAGATAAATTCCATATGTAAAGCAGATTTGAGTGCTGATGCAAAGTTGACTTTCACTTCTGTAGACCTACTGCAAAGATTTCCTTGGGTGGATGGAAAGTTTGCCTGGGTCTGTCTCAACATCTGGCAGCTTTACAGGAAGTGCATTCAAGTTTGGCTCTCTGACTCTGGGCAGCCAGGGGTTAGAGAATGGACTGTGATTCTGGGGAAAAAGTCAGAATGTGTTTCACCCAGTTGAGCCTCTCCATGAGGAAAGGCAGTGATTTAAACTGCAGTCTGATAAGGGATATAATTAGCTCAGAAACTCATTTAAATTTGCTGGTAAACAGTATCTGTTGTATGTATTTTTTGTAAAACAGGCAGATGAAGCATATTGCATTGGTCCGCCACCCTCACAGCAGAGTTACCTGGCCATGGAGAAAATACTGCAGGTGGCCAAGGTCTCAGCAGCACAGGTAAGGAGGTCAGGGCCTTACATTTTCTGTTACTTCCATATCTTTAGTTCTTTATTTTTGTCATCTTGCTTTTCCTTCATGATCTATGAAGTTTCTGAGTTTTCTAAGCTAAACTGTTTCAAAAATTGGCTGGTAACATTGTTCTCTTTTAGGCTATTCATCCAGGTTATGGCTTCCTCTCGGAAAACACAGAATTTGCAGAGCTGTGTAAGCAACAGGGAATCATCTTCATAGGTCCTCCTTCATCTGCTATCAGAGACATGGGTATTAAAAGGTATCTATTTCTTATTTGCTACTTGGTTATACAGTTTACAGCTTGGCAAAGCTGATTTGGTTGACAAATGACCAGTTGCTCTGTAATTGTTTTGTTCTGTCAATTTGCATTGTATTTTTCCAGTTTTCTTCAAAGGAATAAGCTCCAGGTTTATAGATTCGTATACAGATATAAACGGTCAAGATTGTTCAGTTATTGGGATTTTAGTAATTAAATAAGTAATGATTCTACCTTGCCAGAATTGAAGCATTGCAGTGTAATGTAGGCAAAGGTTCAGCAGTCAGGTTGGATGGGTTAAAAGAGCAGTGGAAAAGAAGCACCAAATCATCAGGGTTATTGTGGCTCATGTAAAATGATAAGCTTAGTTCATCACAGAGGATCTTATACTTAGTTACTCAGATCAAAGAAAGACTTTTAAGGTATGAAGTATAAATCAAGAATATGGAAATGAAGTTATTACTGACACAGGAACTGTATAATAGTAGTTAGGGAGAATTAACTTTTTATGACCTCATAATGTGAGAGTAAATTGCCTTAGTAATTTAACAAGCTTTGCATGCATTTTGGAAATTAGAGTTGTTATGCTTGAGTGTTTTATGTGTGGTGTGAATGTAGCCTGTGTAATGAAAACATTTGCCTTTGTACAGCTTTAAATATTGTAGGATACAGTGTTGTAATTTGAAAATGTTAGTTTTGTGGCATCTATAATGTGGAAAAACCAGTCGAACTAAAGTGTAATCCTGCTAGGAGAGGCAAAGATCTTTGTCTGAAGTCTGTGCTGTATTACAGTTCAGTCCTGTGTAACCCACCTATGCATGTAGTCCTGTAGAGGGCTACAGTGGAACTGTTTTCATGGAGAGATTTAACATTGGGAACGTTAGACAGGTTGGAGCTTAAAGTAAGAAAAAAGTATTATTATCATTCTAAATAAAAAACTGTTCTGTCAAAGCACTTCCAAAGCTATAATGTCTGCTGCTGGCGTTCCTGTTGTTGAAGGTTATCATGGAGAAGATCAGTCTGATGAGTGTCTGAAGGAACAGGCCAGGAGAATTGGATACCCAGTAATGATTAAAGCTGTCCGTGGTGGTGGAGGGAAGGTAAGGAACTCATCTGTTCATCACGTGCTGAAAGTTGCCGTGTCTCAGGATCTGTAACTCAATATTCTAAAAGGAAACAAAAACTGGAAAAGCGCTTTTTGTTAAAATTTATTATTAATGGCCAATCTAGCACTATGAAATCCCATTTCCCTTTGATATGCAGAAGATAAGTCGCTGGAATAAACTGGAAGAGTTTTACTTATTTCAATGGATCTCCAGTAATTCATGTAAGCAGAAAAGTTGTGCTATGGATTTGTGCAAAATGAGATTACTTTTAATTGTTGCTCTGTAATAGCTTCTGTGACTTTTTTTGCTGACAGTTTTAAATGTTGCATAAGAAATGATTAGCAATACCATTTTGTGTCTAGGTACATCTTAATGAGTGGTGAACTCCCCATCTAAATCAGATTTTACTCTGAAATAAATGTCTATAAAAATTGCATATAGAAAATTTTAGTTGCTTCCAAAATAGCTAAATTTATTTCGTAAAAAATAAAATTTTCTCTGCCAACCTTGGAAAATTTCTGTTATATTTTAGGACAAAATTGAATTTTGTGCTCACTCATATCAATGGAATGATAATATCTATGTTTTACACTTCTTATGGCACTTTCGGTGGGACTTAGTAGGATTAGCTTACTGGAAGCTGATGCACAATTCTGCTAACGTTTATGAAAGAAAGAAAAAGTGTTATTTTTAAGCTCATTTCTCACTCTGTGTGTGTAACAAGGTTTTCCATTGTGTGTTGTATTTTTAGACATTTAGATAAACTTTTTTCCTGTATTTCAGGGCATGAGGATTGCTCATTCTGAAAAGGAGTTTCTGGACCAACTAGAATCAGCAAGGAGAGAAGCAAAAAAGTCTTTTAATGATGATGCAATGCTGATTGAGAAATTTGTAGATAATCCAAGGTAAGAAATAGGTGTTTCAATATGAACACTATAATGTTTATTCTCCTGTTAAATAGACATAACTGGCTTAGTTGTAGGATTAAAATTGGTTTTGTATGTCTGATTTGCACTATGAAAGTTGTTAATTTGGTCAAAATTGTTTATAATTTATTGATTTTCTTGTAGTGGCTTTGGTTTGAATGACAGGAATTAAAATGCTTGGGAGACATGGCAGTGAGGGACCTTTCTAAAATTGATATACGTCTAGGAAAAAAATCACTCTATAATATTCAAACTATAGACCTTAGTCAAGCTGTGATGGTGCCCTCAGGTGTCCTAAACCAGTTATTTAATCTTCCTCTATTTTGATATTTTAAATAGAAGTGAGACTCTAGCTAATGCCTGGCCTGTGAACCTGAACCAATTTATTTTTTATAAAGAATGTCTCACAGAGATCTGTTTGATACTCTTGTGCTTTACATCTGTTTTTCCTTGAAGCATCACTATAGGAAAAGCATTTATTCCAAAGAAATTTGGGATCTGCTTATGCTGTCAGGTGGACATGAGAAAACACTCATTGCTGGGGAATTTTTTATGCCAGGATCAGGGGATTGTCAGAATGGTGATGTATTTTTATTAGTTTTATGCATAGAATAAAATTCTGCCACCTGAGCATTGTCCTTTGAATGGTGTTTTGAAGTGAGCAGTGTTATTCCTGAGCCAGGGCTGCTGCTGTCTCTTGTGAATTGCTGCACAGTAAATTATGAGGGAAATCATGATTATCAAATGAATAGTGACGTGGTTTTACTTTTATTATAATAATTAAGAAAGAGGTAGCAGCCTTCAGATATGTGTCTTGCTTATCCTACAATCTATGAGATTTCACTGCAGTAGTTGGTATTAGGAATCCTCTTTCATTTGGAGGATTGAATAAGTCTAAAACTCAATTTTAAAATTAGTTAAAATCCTGCATAATAGCAGCCTCACTTCTACATTTTTGGCATTTATTTAAGGGCAGACACTTAAACTTGTAAGAAATCCTACTGAAATGTACAAGTTTGAAGTCTGTTTGGGGCATTAAAATACATTAAAACATTTATTTTTGTGGAACAGGCATGTTGAAGTCCAGGTATTTGGTGACCAGCATGGCAATGCAGTGTATTTGTTTGAAAGAGACTGCAGTGTGCAAAGGAGGCATCAGAAAATCATTGAAGAGGCCCCAGGGGTGAGCAGAAAATTGTTAATATTTTTTATGAACTGACATGTTTTTCTAGTAATTGCTATCCCCCATTGAATGTATGTAGTGGATAATAATTTATTTGTAATTCTCAGACCTGTTTTAGTTTTGCTGCAGAAGATTTTTTTAATTTAAAAAAACCTACATTCATTAGGAAAATCGTTCTCAAAGAAGAATTATGTAGATTTCAAGTATAACATAGATCAGGATTTCACTACAGCTCTTAAATACTGTTAAATATTCATACATTCCAGGTTTAATATCACCAAACTTAACAACAGTTTGTGATCTTTTTATTATTATTATTATTATTTACAGCCAGGAATTAGTCCAGAGGTTCGAAGGAGACTTGGAGAAGCTGCTGTCAAAGCAGCTAAAGCAGTGAATTATGTGGGGGCAGGTAAGTCTGGAGAGGTTTTAACTTAATAAGACTTTAGGTCTCATGCAAATGGCATCTGATTGTTTTCGAGTATGACACACATCCCCCAAACTTCTGAGGTGTAAGCAAGTAATCATGTAGTTAATTCTGATGTAATTACAGATTTAAATCAGCTTACTTGAGCTCAAGACCAGTAGCAGCTGAAGGTAGAAAGAAAACATTTCAGAGCAGATAATTTGATCAACTCAATTGTTGTTGGAAAGTGGGCATTATCAGTTAGTAAGCTGGAGCTGAGCAGGGGGAAGATAATTTCTCTTTTAGCATACAAAGGGTAATACTTTTATGCAGACAGCAATGTCTTTAAAAGAAAAATACAACTCACTGTAAAGTCCATACCATTTCCCAGATGAAAAATAACCTCCTAAAATTATTTGTAACTTGGTTTTGTCACTGCTTTCTTCGGATATTTATTTTAAAAAATTACATACCCTATGAATATTCAGAATACTTTCCAACAGTCTTGATGCACTTTTTAAAGTGTTAATGAAATGCAGCTCTTTACTGTAGAGAATGGCTATTAAACAACACAGGTTATGTAAATGTACAAGGAAGAAACCCTTCTGTTTTCAGACCTCAATTTTGTGACCCTTTTTGATTATTTGCAACGAATTTAATGAAATTCAGCGTGTCTGGTTTAGAAATAGTGTAGTTGAATTGAGTGTCTTGAGTGTCTTTTCCGTAAATGGACACCTAAGATGCTCTTTGCTGAAGTGTCCTTCCGCTAAATGCTTCAGGAACAGTCGAATTTATTATGGACTCCCAACATAATTTTTACTTCATGGAGATGAATACCAGGCTGCAAGTAGAGCACCCAGTTACAGAGATGATCACTGGAACAGACTTGGTGGAATGGCAGCTCAGGGTGAGTGTTGATTGGTTTTACATGTAGCGTTCTTCTGAATGCTCTGTGGCACTGCCTGGGAGAGGCCAGAAAGGTTTCCATGTCCTCATCTCCTGCTCAGCTGACAGGGTAGAGTTTCCTTTGCTCCACAGGAACATCTCACATTGCTTTATTGGATGGAGAGCATTGTGTGGGTGCTCTGAATTTCAACCAGTGCTTTCCCAGCTGTGTAGAGAAAAAACATTTTTAGTGTGTTTAGAGACCTGACAATGTGGGAGGTGGGAGGGAGTGGGGTCCTCATCTTTCCCTTGCTATGCTGAATGGTTTCTAAAACTCTAATTGAAATGTATCTGTGGCCCAAAAATCATTCTTTCATCAGGCTGAAGGAGGAAAAAAATCTTCACAAAACCTGTCTGATGTTATACCAGTATAGCCACATTCTGAAATAAATGTACAGTGGGGTGGACTGGAGCAGGGGATTTCCTCACACACCCAATTTGCAGAGATCATTCACATGTTCAAATGATCACAGGATGTTTTGGGTATTAAGGAACTTGAAATAAAACCCAATTCTGTTTGGATAAATCCAAAAGGACAACAGCCTCATTAGTGTGAGATTAAGGGTGGGGAAGTATTTAGTGTCATCAGAAAGAAAATTAAAATGGCAAATGCTGATGCAAAAAAAGGGAACACTTGTCTTCCTTATCTGGGCATGGAACTTGAGAATTGAATCCTGAATTAGAACAGGGATCAAACAACACTGGAAGAAGAAGAGAGAGAAGATGGACAGGGTCAGTGGTCTTGGCACTGTTTTTTTCCTTGTGCTTTTCAAAATGTGCTTCTGAGTTGTTCATGTTTAGAAGAAAGATAGTTAATATTTCATATATCAGCACTCCAGAATATAGATCCTGGATTAAAGAGAAAACCTATTGTTTTCAGGTTGCAGCAGGAGAGAAGATTCCTCTAATGCAGGAAGAGATCCTGCTCCAGGGCCATGCATTTGAAGCTAGAATATATGCTGAAGACCCTAATAATAACTTTATGCCAGGAGCTGGGCCGCTGCTGCACTTATCTGCCCCCCCAGCAGATCGTTTCACCAGGATAGAGACGGGAGTCAGGCAAGGTAAAACTGAAGGCAATGATGGAAGAAGAAATAATTAACATCAAGAAGTTTTGTTTGTAAGCATTTCCCTCTTTGGCCCATATAGGTTTGTCTAGAAGAGTGTTGTTACAAAGACAAATCCCTACAGAATTAATCTTCCTTATGATTTTCCATATACTTTTGGTCAATTGCTGAATATTTTTTTTACCTCTTCTTTACCTGTACCCAAATTAATGTCCATTGGTTCATGCTGGTAATGTTCTTCTCACTATTTAGCAATCCTGCATTCTGACTGCAGTAAAGAAAATTGAATTTGAGTGAAGTTACCTCTACAAAAAGTTATAAAAAGTCTGTGCTGAAGTTGCCCTTGAAATTGAAATGCCAGGTCACATCATCATGTCCTTAAACAGCTTGAGAGAAGTGTGGCCATGAATTGTGCCCGAGTTGGATGCCACGTGGTGTCCAGTACTTTGCGTTGCCAACTTTCATAAATACTTGGTTGCACGTTACAGCATTTTTATTTTATTGCCACGTTTTAGGTGATGAGGTTTCTGTGCATTATGACCCCATGATTGCAAAGCTGGTTGTTTGGGCTGAGGACCGACAGGCAGCTCTCAGAAAGCTGCGCGACCGTTTGCACCAGTACAATGTAAGTGGGAGGAACCCAGTGAGGTACCACAGCTTGAGCCATCAAAGTATGCAGGAAATACTGCACCAAAACACAGGTGGCTTCCAAAAGGGAGCCTGCGTTGCCACTGACATTTCAGGTTCATTAGTTGCTTGCAGAAGTTGTGGTTTTTTTCCCAATTTGCAAACTGTTTTCATCGGTGGAGTGGGTAAAAATAAGTGTGAAGCCCAGTTTTACACATAGATTTGGAAGTTTGGGGTATCTTCAGTTTGAAGATGCACCTGGGACTTTGTAGAAGGGTAAGGCTAAACGTTTTCAATTGTACTGTGACCTTTCTCACACTTAAAGGGTTTCTTAGGTGGAATTTGTGTCAGGCAATGTTTGCTTGTAATTTTTAATTTATAAAAAGAACTAAGTTTTTAGACTATATATGTGGTAAAGAAATATGCTGTCAGTTTTTTTTAAGAAACATTCCATTTTTCCCCTGTGAAAACTACAGGCATTATAACTGTTTTCAAAAGCGGAATTCAGAAGGTTTTTCTTGACGTGAGACAGAATATTATTTGTGCAGAACTAATTTACACTTTTAAATACACAACATGAACATGACTGAGGTAGTGAAAATGTTGGACCCCTTATTGTTTCAGCTAAAAATGAAATTTACTGCAAGGGAAAGAGATAAAAGAATTCTCTTGCTTTTTCCAGAATCCTCTTAGCAGTTCTGTCAGTAAATGTTGACATCATAAAATAGTTACCAGTTTCACTGATTTCTCTAAAATAATGACGTTGTTTCATTAGTTATTTTGCGCTGCAGGAAATGGTTAGTATGTAGTAAACTTACAGAAGTCCTCCCTGTTCCTACTTTTTACAAATATGGGATACTGCAACTATTGTAGCTCATTTTTAATAAGAAGCACTTGTCAAGTTAGGAATGTTCTTTTAAGTATTCAGAGCATGATTTTCCAAAAGTAGGGTTTTTTTCTGAAATTACCTCCTGTTACTGTTTCTGGGAAACTTTGCTCGACTTCACAGCGGAAAAAGGCAGCATTTAGAAAACAGAGTGCTTTTGAGAAAGCAGCAGTTGGGTTTTTGGGTTTTGTTTTGGGTTTTTTTTGTCTTTTTACAGTCAGTGGCTTAATTGAAAATAAAACAGACCAGTTGAACGAATTACATTTTATTGATAAACTTGGTGAGCAGAAAGCTGTGTATTCATAACTCAGTTTGGCAATATGCTTCTGTTTACAGATTGTGGGATTAAGCACTAATATTGATTTCTTACTGAGCCTGTCAGGACACCCACAGTTTGAGGCTGGAAATGTGCACACTAATTTCATTCCTCAGCACCATGATGAACTGTTTCCAACCAAAAAAGCAACTCCACATGAAGTTATGTGTCAGGCAGCTCTAGGGCTCATACTGCAAGAGAAGATGCTAACAGATGCTTTTAGAGATCAGTCAGATGGTAAGGATCATTGTTTTGTATTGTTTTACTTTATTAGTTCATGTGCAGTTATTTATTTTGGATGTTCTTTCTTTGCCCTTCTCTGTGTGCCTGCTCAGGGTTCTGCATTCTGGCATTTCCCAGATATTTCCATACAAAGCAGACTGTAACTTTTGCTAAGGGTCAGATATGGAATGTGTCACCACTGTCGTGTCCAGAGTGCTTCCCAAAGCCCTTCAGACAGGCACCATCTGAAAGACCTTGGGATTCATGGTCAGTGGCACTGTGAGCTCTTGGCTCTTGAGGAGCACCAGCAGTGACTATCCTTCTGCCTCTGTTATTCCTACAGTTGGCCCAAGGTCTTCAGACAAAATTGCCTTTGCTCAGAATGGGAGAGGCACTGGGGTTAATGGAACCTCCACCCCAGGTGAATCAGGCCCTGCCGTGGTGTAGCTGAGTTCCCATGCTCCTGGTCCTGTCCAAGGATGTGTTCATGGAAAACAGCCAGTGCCCTTCTTAGTGTCATGTGTTCTGTAGGTCACACAGCATCAGTTTATTCAGTGCTGGAGATCAAGGAACTGTCACTCTCTGTGACTACAGGAGCTCCCCAGTCTTTTCTGTACAATATAAGTACATAAATATGAAGGTGGTAACAGTGGGGCAATGATTTTAAGGCCTAAGTTCTATGTGTTGTGTTTTGCTGAAGTAGAATAACATATGTGTGTATTTTGTGTTTTAGATAAATTCTCACCATTTGCATCCAGCACTGGTAGAAGAATAAATATATGTTACACTAGAAAACTGTCTCTGCTGGATGGGGAAAACAGTAAGTTAATAAAAAAGTGTGTGGAGGGAAGGGAGGTACTTGATGGATAAAGTTATTTTATCCGATGCTTGAAAATTCAGGCTAAGAAACAGCATGGAAGCAGTATGAGTTTTATGCAGTGTAAGCTGGGAATTCACAGAATTGCATGTTTGATCCACACTGTTAGATCCTGAGGACATGTAAGCCAAATTCAAATGACTACTAATTAATGTTCTTCATTTAAGTGAATGAGCTTGAGATTTTAAAAAGAGCAGCATGCCATTTACTTTCTTTGAACTTTATTTTGGTGTGAAAGAGCTCGGTATTTCCTCCCCTCACAAACTTGTTTTCTGTCCAGATTATACAGATTTCAGAGCATGATTTCAGGTGTTTATCTTTGAAAGGAAAAATTGTCTGGAATTCAGTATGAAATCTGCAGTATGTTGCAAGCTAATCTAAAAATACTTGTTCTTATCTTAGTGTTGGTAGGCCTCGTTTTTATCAAGAAAGCCTTGATACTGTTTATATGTCATCGTTCTCTAGATACTCGAATTAAATCTACTCACACATGCATATTTTGTTTTATTGAACAGCTGTGGATGTAGCTGTAAGTTACAATCAAGATGGGTCATACAAAATGCAGGTACAATTTTTTCAGATAATTCATTGGAGAAAAGAATCAGTTTCTTGTAGATTTGTCTTAGTATTAATTGTTTCTAAAGTTAGTGATCACAGATGCAGGATTCTGTTTTTAGTTTGCTTGTATCCATTGCTATATACTGTTACTTTGACCTGAAATTATCTGTGCTAGATGCTGGATTGGCATGTAAGAGCTATTAAAATGCTTCTGACAAGGCTAAGAAAAGTGCTTGTATTTTCAGTATTTAAAGGTCTTACTCTTTCTTTTCCTTGTTAAATTTGTCTGTTTAAAACATGGGAACTTAGGTTTAAATCTGCATTTGAACAGACTTCTTTTCCACAGGACTCCTGCTCTATTCTGTGCATGACAATGGATCTCCTGTGGGATAAATAAAAGCTTTCTAGAGCATTGTCTGCAAGATAACATTTTATTTTGAAGATGGAAATTGGAGAGTGATTAGCCAACAAGCTGAGGAATCTTCTGGTTAGATAATTGAATGATACCCCATAGAATTGGCTTTTTTGTCCATGCTATAGAGCTCCTATAGTAAACAGCTCAAGGTGCCTTAGTTGTAGATAATTTTGTGTGTGCACATGTGAGAGTCTCCAGTTGTGGCTTAAGGGCCTTGTGTCTGGCTGGGTGTTGAGTATCCTTCTTGCATCCCCTGTAGCTGAATGTCTTATTCTCTCAGATTTGGCACCCAGAATGGAGGCATACTCAAGAATGCAGTCTTTGTCGTTCTACTTCTTGTTTCAATAGTCAGAAAAGGGGAATTAAGGGAATAAGTATTTTATGAACTGCTTAGACTGTATAGAGATCAGTAGACTAGAAGAATAGGGATAAAATTGCTGTGCTTTCAAGGGTATAACCAGATCCTGATAACTCAAACCTTTACTGCTATGAAGATTGAGATAACCCACATCCCTCCTGTAATACCTGGGTTATTTTGAGTGTATTGATTATCTGTGTAATGACTGACAGCTTTGATACTTGGGCCTTATCTCAGAAGTCACATCTGCAGTAATGAAAAGAGGCGAGAAGGGGTGTAGAAACCATTCATGGAGGGAGAATGCAGACTTCTAGGGGGAAGGAAGAACGGGGGTTGACATGGAAATGGAGAGTGGCTGGAGATAAGAGATGTAAGGACATAACTGATGGCTTATTTTGAGGAAGACAGTGCCTCTGGAGTGTTACAGAACCTGTCCTGAGGCAAATCAACCAGAGCAGGTGGCTGGGCCTGGAACTGGCAGGCACTCAGTGCTCGAGCAAATATTTTCTGCTCAGGGATCAGTGTCAGATCGACAGGATCCTTTCAGTGCACGTTTTCAGTGGAAGAATAATTTGCAGCTATGTAAATGAAGACTTGAGTTTTATTGCTACTTGTACCATCCTGAAACACCAGCAAGTCTCTGATTCTGTGCTCAGTGATGTCAGACTTGGAAGTAAACCTATGAGTGAAATGTAACGTATTTCCCTTTGTGTTCTTACAGTCTTTGTGTGCTGTAGTTGTGGTACCGGTGCAGCTTCCACTGAAGGAAAGGGTGGGAAGGGATGAAGGGTACTCAGAAATAAATGACCTTTCTGTTTGGTCTTTCTTTTGCAGTTTTGGTGTCCCATTGGCACCGTTACCATTACTGCTCTGTTCCTTTGTAGGTTTACCGAATATGTTGTAGTTCTTGTCCTGCAAGCTTCCAAGACAGAGGAAGTCACCTCTCTTTTGGAAAACGTTGTGGAATATGTCAGCTGAATGCTATGGATTCTTCAGTTTCAAGGAAGTCAGGATGCTAGGATAAATTAAAAATACTGGATTTTAATAGCATCACTAAACTGAATATTCTGGAGTTTTTTATTGTTTGTTTTTCTTAAGAAATAGTATATCGTTGTTTAAGATAAAAATTGTCCTGAGGGAATATATTAGATAATTTGCTGAGTTGTTTGTCTTGGATACAAACCAGTCTCTTAACTGAAAAATAAAGGATACATAAGGTTTAAAACTATCTTTTTTAAAATTCCAGATTTGTCCATGCAGAATCACAGGTTAAAAGTGTACAAATACAATCTTTTGATTTATTGCTTGTGAAGGGTTAATGAGTTATAAGGTTTGTTCTTATAAAAGCATTTAACTTTCAGATTCAAGATAAAATGTTCCTGATTTCTGGAGAGATCTTGAAAGAAGGTGATTCACTTTACCTGAGGTCTTCAGTAAATGGAACAGTGTCTAAGTCCAAGTTGGTCATTTTGGACAACACCATTTACCTGTTCTTCTCGGTAAAATTCCTTTCTTCATTATCACAAAATATAAAATTTTGGAATTTTATCCAAGTAAACAAACAATATAAATTGCAATAGAATGTGAAAGAGAACAATTTCAGTTTCTTACTTTGACCTATCAAGTTTTGATACTTGATGGATTATTGTTCTAATTAGAAATTCATTGCTTATGGTGAGGGAGATAAATGAATTACTTTTAGAAAGTTAAAATACAGTTGGTGAGTGAGGTTTAGAAATGATGGTTTAGGGCGGGGGATCACAAAATACTAAATTTGTCAGGTATTTAATTTTGCCACAGAACAGTAGCAAGTACTTTAAACTGACAAATGTTTGAAAGGTATTGTAACTTGTGTTTTAATTTCAGTTACAGTTTTTAAATTATATGACAAGAAATAAATCAGTATTGGTCTGAGGAAGGATAACTTCAACTAATACTAAAATATGCAGTTATGAGTTACTGTGGCATTGTATGCCTTGCATATATGCAAATGCAAATGACATTTGAAAGAAGAGGTACCCTAACTTGCATTGTTAGGTTGGTAATTTTTTATTTTCAGTTAAAACATTGCAAGGCCTTACAGTAACTCAAAAATAATGTAATCTAAATAAATAAATCATTATTATTAATTAGTTTCAGTAATTAGCCTGTAGCTCTGAGCCCCTGAAGACTTTGAGCAGAATGCAGCAAAAACTTTGTTGCTCCAGTGATGAGGACAAAATAACCCATGCTGGAATGGCAAAGCTCAGTTGTCCTGTGGTATCAGAGTGGAGTCTGGAGTGAGTAATGGAAGAGAAATCACAGGACTTTAAGGCATGGGAAGGATGTGAGGGATAATGAGTCGTTGAGAGACTCTGGGAAGCAACTCTGAGAAGACTTAAGGGATTTTGAATAACAGTGAGAATTTTTTACTAAATTTAGCACTGACTTTATTGTAAACGGTGAAGCACTCCCTGGCAGTGAAGATACCGGTGTGTCTCCTGCTTGTTGCAGCAAGCTGCCTGCCCCTGTGCAAACAGCCTTTATGCATTTTCCCAAAGGCACTGCTGGTGCATGAACAGGGAAGGTACAAATACAGGGTTTGTACAAAGATCCACATGGAGCTGCTTTGTCTCAGGGGTTGTTCCTTCCTTGCTGCTCCTTCCAGCAGCACGTGAGACTTTCTGGCCCTCAGACACCCCTGGCAAAGCAGTGACCATGACAGTCCTAGTGCAGCCCTGACCCCAGGGTCTGCCGCCCTCAGAGCTGACTGCTTTGCACAGGGCTGGATCTGGTTTTTCCCTCTGTCAGCCCATTCACTGGTGTTATTATTTCATGCTGTTAACTCACCTGTCCTGGATTTTCTTTTTGCAGGAAGGCAGGGCTCAGATCGGCCTCCCTGTGCCCAAGTACTTGTCTGCAGTGAGTTCAGGGGCAGAGCAGAGTGGAGCTGTGGCACCCATGACAGGCACAGTAGAAAAGGTAATTATGACAACATGGGTGGGACCTGAAGTCTCCAAATATATTCAGATTTACTCTGCCAGAAATATTGCTTCTGTACTGCCAGGAAAGACCTGGGGCCAGAAATGCCAGTGCTGTGTGATTGGAAAAAGCTTTGTTGACTCTCAATTTTCAGCAGCCACCCAGGGCTTTTTAAGGCTTCCATTCTTTCTCTAGAGCTCTGGAAGATCTGAACTAATGCTATTGCTTAAGTGATTTTTTTCTTCATCTTAATTACTTCCCAAGTCAAATCTCCCTAAAATGTCATGGGCCGTTTGATTCATTTCACCTAACAAAAGAGTGAGATGCACTTGCAAAAAAAAGAAATACTCAGAAATGCCTCTTTTGTTAAGCTGTGAATTTATTTCTTTTTCTTTGGCTTAGAAAGCCTTGTGCATTCTCTGTACAGTATCAAAATTTCAACAGAAAGATTTTTCTGGAGAGTTTAGTGGTTGAAGGATTCAGCCACAAATAAAAAGGCATGAAGGGTGGAGTACACGGAACATGATCTCTGACATCCTGAATGAACGCTCCAAATCAGAGTTGTTGTTGAAAAATAAGGTGGCTCCTGCCATCTTCTTTCTGAATGTTGTTTTAAAGACTTTAGGGATTGGCTCCAGGAAGAGGTTCTGCACTTTTCTCAAAATAGAATTGCTGAAGCCCAGAAAGGGTAGAATTTAAATCCTCTCTTCTAGTGTTTCTTCTTTGATAGGTAAATGGCTTCTTGGTCATCCTGTCGTCTGGTACTGACCCTCTTTCTGTAGGCTCTGCCTTCCCTTGAAGAGATCTACATAGAACTATTCCCTGTCTAGAGAACTCAGATACCCAGACCAACAAAAGTAAAGATTAATATGAGGCTGTTTTGCAAAACCTCACTCCCTCTGTGCATTGTGTTAGTCAAGATCCAGTTGATTTTGAATGGTACAGACATAAATGATTTTTTCCCCCAATTTTCTCCTGAATTACAGGTGTTTGTGAAGGCAGGGGATAAGGTTCAGATTGGAGACCCTCTAATGGTTATGATAGCTATGAAAATGGAGGTAAGTGATATATAAAGGTGTTAGTTAGTGAGAAAATAAAAACTGGTGCAAAATTTAAACATTTTTGGTTGCATTATTGATGTTCAGTGTAGAGTGCAGCTTGCAGATGTCAGTATCACTTCATCTGCTGTAACATCAGTGTTATGTCTGACTAGATTTCAGAGGATTATATTTGCTGTTATTTTGCTAACAAATGATGGTTATGTAATCCATGGTATTCTGCAGCTGTTTTAATAATATTCTGCGTGTTTTAACATGCATTTGGGTGGTGGTGTCAGGCTTTCTGTCCCCTCCTCTCCTTGGACTTTTCCAGCACAAAACTGTCTTGGTGTGTCTCTTGCTCCCTGGTTGTGATGCAGGCACATGGATGTCTGCAGTTACTCCAGGCAGAGATTTAGCTAATGGGGACTTGGTAAATATGCACAGGATTCTTCTTGTGTATAATCCTTTTATTATTAATATTATTAAGTTTTATGAGGAGCACACTAAAGATTCTGTGTAATTATCCACACAGCATTCAGAGGACTGGCATTTTGGCCATTTTTCCTTGTCATAGTGCTTGACTGTAGCTCAGATTGCTTGAATTACAGTTTCTGTAGCTTGAACTGGTTTGGTTTGACTATTAGTTTAAAGTAAATCTCAGTTTGTGGCAGCAGAACTAACATTGCTGAGAAAATCTGCCTTTCTTGTATCAAGTTCTTTTTTTTATTACACTCAAATTCTATTAAATAAAACTGTGTACACTAAAAAAAACCTACACACAAAATTGCTTGCAGTTGGATGCTAAATGTGTTTGTGCCTCTCCAGCTGATATCCAGACAGACATTATCTGAGTTATTTTTTTAAGTGCTATTGAAATATAAAATGTAAAATTTAAAAAGCAAATTATTATTTAAAGCATCCTTCGATGTGAGGATTTAATATCTGATCTTAAACGTTTTGATTTTGGACTAACCCCATGTAGAAAACTACCAAGAAGCAAAGCTACAATGTCAAACTAACCTGGTACAATGACCAGCAGACCAGCTGTGTGTAATGCTGTTCCTTTACCGTCATTAGGAGCTGTATTTGTGCTGCATCTGCATTTTGCCAAATATCTGCCCACTAAAGACCCCTCCTGGCCAGAAAATAGAAATATCTTTAGTAAATCTGCAGATTTCTCTTCAGGGAACAAGTCTGCTCTCTGATTAATGTTATGGATTAAAACTGTATTATTTCTGTTTGGTATTTATTACAACAACAGAAAGTATTAGTGAGGTAAAATAGCAGTCATACTGAGGATAATTCATGTGATATTGGTAATTCATATAAATGCATTATATGGCATTTTTCTCTCCGGTATATTTATCAAATATTCATGAGAAAATAGAACTTGAAAATGGACTGGGGTAATGTTTAAAAGAAGGTTTAAAATAAAACATGTCAGCGGAAGGAATTAAATGTGTTAGTTCTAATGGGACCAAGGAGTAATAGTGGCACTTGCTGTGGAGAGAGGGGAGGGAAGCCCCTGGGTTGTCAGCTCTTCACTCTGGCTGTTTCTGTGCAGCACACCATCAGGGCTCCCAAGGCAGGAGTGATTAAAAAGGTGCATTTCCAAGAAGGTGCCCAGGCCAACAGACACGCTCCACTCGTTGAATTCATGGATGAAGAGGCAGAGTCAAAATAAAATTCAAGGAAGGTGCATTTTATTTTTTCTACTTCGCTGATTTTCTCCCAGAAGAAGATTTCTTCATATTTTCAGCAAACTGTTTTGTATGAATGGGGGATTGGTTTCCTCTGCACTTCCTGCATAGTTTGACTGTAAATTATGCTGACTTCACTGAAATTTGGGTATCGCTCTACTGTAATTGTATTTATAACTTGTGGACCTGTGTGATTGTTGTCCAGTGGTTGTTTGCCTGTGGAAAGGCACTAGACTGGAAGATGTGAAACTCTGAAAGGATCAGAGAGCTCAATAAGAACTATAAGGTACAGACAGGTTGGGCTCTTCTGCCTACTTATTCTCAGCTGCCTTTTTTCCCCTTAAATATGCGAGGATTGATTTGAAGGAAATCTGAAAGACAGTTGTTCTATTTTCTGGCAAAATTCCTGTTTGTGGCTTATGTTTTTGCCTTAATAGGGAATTCAGGATTGTTCCTTAGCCCAGAATCCCTCTCCATCATTTCTGGTGCATCTCTTTTTCCTGTTTACCTCAATGAGTCGTGAAAATTTGCATTTCAAAAATTATTTTAAAATACCTCAAAATATCTGATACAAAGCATTTTTCAAATACATTTGCTACACTAATCAAAGTTAAAATTAACTGCTTTCCAAAAATACCATTTGAACTTTAAACATGAAGTAGTAACATAGAAAGATAAGCGTATTTAATACTTAGTGTGCCAAAATACAATACTGACTTCAAAACGTTCATTACTGTTACCATATTGTTCATATTCTAGTGTATTTCTTACTGGCTGGAATGAAGTATGCCACAGTCTTTATAACAACATGAAATGTTACTAAGAATAATGGATTTTTTTGTATCTGCAGGGTTTCAGAGGGAAAATTGTTAGGTTTTTGGATATGCAAAGAAAAAGAATTCTCAGACTAAGCATACTGATAGTTTTCCATAAATTTATTTTAAGTTATTTAACCCGCACCTTAGAGAAACAAGGGAAAGAAAAAAAAGTTTTGATTGTTGTAAACTTTGAAAGTCTTTTAATCTTTCAGTTAATGTGTTCTGTTACCATGTGAAGTTTTGGTATGCTAATTTAATTAAAGAATCTGTTTTATACTGCAGAAAGGAACAGTCAGATGCTGCAGTGATCCCAAACCTATAGTTAAATCTGTGCAAATGGATCCTTACCTGAAATCTCATTTCTGAATCAATATACACGGTCATGGGGAATTCTCTGATCTGCTTTTATAATTGTGCAGCCTTGTCTGCAATGCAGAAAAAACACAGTTAAAAAGCAATGGCTCTGGATGATCAGTGTATTAAAAGCATATTTTAATACTTTTCAATTTTCCTTCCAATCCTGTGGTCACCTAGCAAATAATTAAACTCCAGTGATCATCTTGTAGAATATTGCCACAGTGATTTTTATTTACTGCCAAATAAAAATAAAGCGTTGATTATGAATGTTTTTGATTTTTCTCCATTTTGTTCTTTCCTTGGTTGCTTCTGTTCATGCATTGGATTAGAGGGTTGAAGCAGCTGTTTCTGTATCATCTGATGATGGTGAGCACAATCTGCAGATCACATTTAGGAGGCAGTAATCCAGACACTCGTGATGGGTTTCACTGCAGGTGAGGTTAGGCACTTGTTTTATTCAGAATTGAATCTCCATGTAGAAACATGAGCTCAGCCCTGAAGACTCAGCAGCTTGGCATTTATTTTTTTCCCTCTGTGACATGGCTGTTTCTAGACTGACTTTGCTGCACTGAATCTGTACCAAAACATTAGAACTCGCAGCAGGAGGTTCCCTGCCTGCTCAGCCTGCACAGCTTGGCTGCACACAGCCAGTGCAGCAAAACACATTCCCTGGGAGCTGACAAAATGTCCTCCCTTAGGAGCCAGGGGAGATAAATAATCTTACCAATGCTCATTTTCCCTCACTTCTCAAAAATTAGCTGTTAGGTTTTTACCTCTGTAAGTTTCTACTGAGATAGATTTTTCAGATAGTGATGGCTTTGTTTATTTAAGAAAAATCTCTTGCAGAAGTCACTGTCACAGTTTGCACACTTGAAATGTTTTACTGCAGTGTGATTTAATTGAACTTGGAGGTGCTCAAAGAATTATTAAAGGTAGGTTGTTCCTATACCAATGTCTTAGTTAACAAAATATTTATGACTCTTCAGTTTATTACAAATAAATTTTTGTGTTATGAATGTAAATTAGTAAGAGCCTTAGCATAGTAACATAGCTGTTATTGTTGTTCTCTCTAAAACACTTAATGGCAGACTAAGAGAAAAAAATTAATTTTTAAAATGCAGTATTTTAGCATTTGGGCTAAAGGGATAATCTCTGCTACAAATCTATTATCAATGTACCTTTTCAGATAGTGCTGTAGTTCTGAAATTACAGTAACAGATGTTACAGGAACAATGAATCTGAAGTGATTCATTTGTAATGATTTTCTCTTGCTGTCAGAGGAGAGAGGGGGCTGTGTCGTGCGATATTGCATTCAGCCACAGCTGGTGCTCTGCAGGAGAGAAGGAAGGTGTTGGTGTTCCAGCCTGGGGCTTCTCTGGGACAGGGTCAGGGCGTGACACCGAGCACTGTCACCTTGGATCGGGAGTGAATCACCCTGCCCAGCACTGTGAATGGTGTCAGACCACAGTGAGAGCCCCGTGTAAACTTCAGTTACCCCTGCGGGGATCCCGTCTCTGCTCTCTCCAGCTGCTGCCAATTCCTGGCTTATAGCAGGGCAGCTCTGTGGTGTGGAGCCTCAGCCCATGCTGGAGCGGGGAATGGGGCAGGGAGTGGGAGGCAGGAGAGCAGGATGGTGTTCTTATTTCAGCCACTGACTGTCACTTCAGGCAAGTCACTCGTAGGTATTTGCCTGTTTCCTCTAATGAGGTTTATGGCAATCAAAACACTGCAAAATTTGTGGAGACACTGATTTATGAATAATTTTCTCTGCTAGTTGGGAAAGTTGTAATTTCAGATGTAGACTAATTCTACCTCTAAGGGTTTAACCTTTTATACATCAAATATCAGTACCATAGTGTTACAAATTTTCCAGTGTGTATTGTATCCTTTGTTGTAATTATTGTACCAGCTAGTTACCAGGAAACCCCAGCTTCAAGTCTTCATGTTGATTAAAAAAATCAATACCCAAGTGGTTTTTGGCAGGACCTTTAAAATTTCGTCAATGGTAGGAGAAAAAAGTTCATCTGGGCACACAACTCTTTATTAAAGTAACTAGTTGATATGTCCCTTGAAATAGGTACCGGAGCACTACCACAGGTATATTCATTGCTATTGATAATCCTTTTCAAGCAGATCAGGAATTGTCTGTGTTCTGTTTGTAAAAAGCTCAGCTGTGCTGAGTAGAATGTGTTTACTGAACAATCAATGACCATTAAGTTCTGAGCTATCAGCTTTTACACAAAGTATATTCTCAACAGATACTTCAGCCTCTTGTAGTGTTATGTTCCAAATACAGATTTTTACACACAAAAGCCTCACAGTACCATCACTTAATACCTCTATAGTACTGGGGCATATCCTTCTGCATAAGAATTCCATTTGGAAAATAATATACCCTACTGAATGCTGTGCTAAAAAATCAATATTGCAGAAATTGATAATTGAAACCTTGGTATTTATTTTTTATGTGATCCAACTGAATTTCTTGGAAGAGAGCCTGGATTCTAAAAGTAATTTTGAGACATTTGATGTTAGTTTAAAACCTGTTGATTATACAATGAATTCATATTAAAACAAAGATGAATTTTCTGGTTGAATACACCATAGTTTTTATTATAGCGGTAATTAATAAAACACATCTGGAGTCCTGCTGGGTTTTAACTTTAATCTGTGTCCTGGTTTCAGCTGGGAGTTAACTTTCTTCCCTGTAGCTGGTCCAGGGCTGTGTTGTGGAGTCAGTGAGAGAATAATGTTGGTAACAAAGTGATGCTCAGTTGTTGCTGAGTCCTGCTGGCTCTAAGTTAAAGGGTTTCCAGTTCCCTGTGCTCTGCCCAGGGGCAGGAGCACAAGGAGCTGGGAGGGAGCAGGGCTGGGACAGCTGAGCCACGCTGGCCCAAGGGCCATTCCCTGCCCCAGAACACTGCCAAGCACAGACGTGGGGGAAGCTGGCCAGGAGCCACGGATGGCTGCTTGGGGACATGCTGGCATCAGTCAGGGCGCCTTTAGCAACTGCAGTGTGCATCACCTGGCTCTGCTGGCTTTTATTTCTCACTCCCTCTGTCATCTTTTCATTACAGTTGTAGTATGATTTATTATATTACAATTGTTAAATTGTTCTTACTTCAACTCATGGGTTTTGCCCTTATTTTCCCCATCCTCCTCCCCATCCCCGCAGGAAGTGAGGGTGGTGAATGAGCAGTTCCAAGGTACCTACCTAATTGCTGGATGGAGTTAAACTGTGACAGACCTTTTTGGTGCCCACTGTGGGGCACAAAGGCTGGAGATAACGACGGATCTGGCCAGAGTGTGAAAAACAGATTTGTTACAAGTATTCATTATATTAATTTAATAGTCAGTGGTCACAGTGTTGTTTGTTCTCAGAGTTGTTGTGCTTGTTCTCAGGTCTGTGTCATGGGATGACGTCCTTGGTGTCCAAGTTGCCTTTGTGCTGTTTATCACATCTGGGGGCTGGGCTAAGGTTGATTCTGTTGTACTTTATTATACTGGCTTCTGATATGATAAAATTTCTGGTTGTGAAATAAAGAAAAAACAATCATAAATGGGGTTCTTCTGGGAAAACTGCTGCTCCAGTCTCCAGTGGGCAGAGAGGAAGAGAGAGGAAGAGTTAATCCAACTCCTTATCCTATGGAAAAAAAATCCATTTTTACAAGAAGCAGGGAATCCTGCCTCCAGCTAGGTGGAGGAGAGGCACAGTCAGATTTGTGGGACTGTGTGGATCAGATGGCCTGGCACAACAGACCCACAGGAGTGTAAGGCTCTAGCAGATACCTGTGCACAGTGCATCCTAATGCCACCAAGCTATAAAGGGGCAGATCCCATTTCCCTTAGTTCCCCATCCCACTGGATGAGCAGCTGTGTACCTAGCTGCCAGCTGGGGTTAAACTGTGATAGGCTTTTTTCCTTTAAACAGTTCTAGTGCCACAACAAAGCTCCAAAGAGTGGTGGAAAAGGCTGCTGCAGAGAGCTGCATCCCTCTTTGGCCTCTGCAAAGGAAGGTGCCATCTTCTCCTGGGCTGTCCCATTCTGCTCACTCACACACAGGAACACTCGGTGACCAAGACTGGGTGGGATCTGCCACCAAAGACCCCACGCCTGTTCAGTGTCCTGGGCTAAGCATCCCAGACACAGCTGCTGCTCTACAGAGTTGTAAAATGAGGTAAAAGATGAGAATAAACCCATTTAAACCCAGCACTGTGACATACAGGTGTAGTTAATGCGCGTTTGCTTTGAGGCCTGCCCCACTGTATTGATGAAGGCAGCCAGTGATGTGCCTGGGGGTTACAATCAGGACAATACTACTGGCCAGGGGCTGCAGACGTGAGCCCGAGAATCAGTTGCTGTTACAAGGAGTGGAAAAGGCTGAATGTGTGTAATATGACAGGAGGCAAGAGCCATCTGACTGCTCTTGCTTTGTACAGCTGCAGTGTGCTAACCTTCAAGGCAAAAGGCTCTACCTCCAATATAAGTAACTTAAATTGTTGTTTTGTATACTAACACCAAAATATGTGCTTTGCATTGGGATGGCTGATTTTTATTACATTGAACAATTAGAGATGGCACATACAGAAAATCACTGGGATAGGGAAATAATTGTATCCCAGTCTTCTAGATTCTTGAAATCACCTGTAAGTCTTTATAGTGAGAATGGAAAGCTGCTTACAGTTCAAAGGTGTAGGGTTTAATCATGAGGCTGTGATGGCACTGTGTAGATTTCAGCTTGGGAAAGTCTCAAATAATTCTAGTTACAAACATCATACCTCGTATTACAGAAGTTCTGAACTAACAAGTACCCATATAAAAATCAACCAGCTATGTCAATTCTTATAGCCCTCCCATTTGCTAACTCATATTGCTTAAAATGCCTTGCTTTTAGTATATGTATCTCAGTACTTATTAGATTAAATACATATATATATAGAAGCCTAGCAGTCTGTTGGCTTTTAGGTGTCCTGGAAAGTCTCAGTTTATTCAGGCCTGCCAGGGTAAGGTGGAGTACATGAAAAATGTACAGATTTTCTCAGGCTCTCTGACCTGATTTTGCTTCCTCACATTGAGCTTTCCTGCTCCCTCCCAGAGCTGCTGTAACATGGAAAACTTCTCCTAACAGTGCCTTGGACTGGGTGTAGTAACCTGTTAACCTCTTGTGTAATGCAGGAAGGATGAAAAACTTAATAGAAGGTGAACACCCTTCCCTGCAACCTATCAACAACAATCTTTTGATATTGGTGCTGTGTCACTGCAGGTTAAATTGCTCAGACACCTACGGGAGGACTCACACTGTTTACTTCCTCTGAGCTTCTTCCAGTGCAGAAAAACCCCAAAATGGGCTGATAGAGACATTCCAACTGTATCAGCTGAACAGCACAACTGGAGCAAACCGTTGGGTTTGCACCTCTGGATGCCTACGGAGTGGCATTAAATCTGCTCGTTGAGGAAGACAGTTCATGGGACTTGGCTCTCTCTTAACCATGGGGTCAGTTTGCAGGCAAAGGGCTGCAGCTGTAATCAGCCTCTGGCTGTTCCATCAGTATATGATGATTTGGTGGTTTCATTTTCTAGAGCACAAAGTAGCTGCCAAAAAGATGCGGTTAGAAAGACACGTCGAAGCTGCCCCAGGTTATTGTTATCCTCCATAAAGCTTTGGGCCTCTTCCTCAGAAAGTGCTCTAAGTGGAAGTTCTCAGCCAGGGGATTACACTAAATGGATTCTGCTTTGACCGAACATGAGACTTATTTGTCTGCTCAAGAGAGCTCAGGTCAGTGTAAACCAGCTCACTGTTAGATTCAGTTATGCACTTGACACGGTTGGGTTTAAAAAAAATAAAGTCACTGCCTCATTTTCCTGGGGTTTACGTGAGAAGATAAATCATTGGCTCGCACAACAAAACAAGGCAAGTGTGTCAGCCTTAAAATAAATTAAACAAGTCATCACGTTACCCTGGTCACGGTGATTATGCTGCGTGCACATTGCACAATGAAATTTCCTCCTCGTTTGTGTGGCTGAGCGCACGTGTCACCTTCACAAGCAGCAGGGCTGGGTATCCCTGCTCTGCCCCGGGGCTCCATCCTGCCGGGAGCGGTACAAAAGGCAACGTGTAACAAGTCCAGCTCAGGTAACTCACACTTTTCCGTGGCCTCATGCTGCCTCTTGGTTTATAAGGCATCTGGTTTTGCCCAGAAATGGTGAGGGTGAGATTCAGACAGCACACACATCGTGCATGTGCCCATCTCCATCTGTAGGCAGGCTCAGCATGTGGATGTGAGTGGAACTGGGGCAATCTGGCTGTGTCCTGAGGCGTGTGCCTGCCTACTGCAGTGAACTGTGTTTGGGAAAGTAACTCAGTCTAGTCAGACCATGGTGGCCAAGAGCCCGGGGTAAGCCAACCTCAGATTCAGAAATTCAGCCATATCCCCATGGAAGCTCTCTGGAAACCAATACAGAACAGTGCAGCTCCCACTCAAATCAGTGACACTAGACTTACGCCTTAAATGGCAGCAGGAAGCCACTCCTTTTCTCAGGTACAGTTTCACCTTAGGAGTGATCTTGAAATGGGAAAAAACTCACAAGTAGCATGCATGCTGTGAATAGCAGCAATATGCATTTCATATTTTTTAACATAGTTCATTATCATATCACTGCATTACCTTGTTATCTGCCCTGCTCAGAATCAGTTAAGTATGATTTTCCATACCTTACACTACAGGAATTCATAATGTAGGGCAGTCCAGTAAGTTAGGGAGATGAAATTACAAGCCAGTCAAAAAACTAAACACGAATACAGTGTGCCCCATACACTCAAAAACCCCACTAAGAGACCCTGCATTACAAGAAACCTGCAAGATCCGCGCGTATTAGAGAAAAACAAGCCACTTAAAAAATCTTCTTTCTCTCCTGAGGAATCTCCTGCATGCACAGCTCATCTCTCAGATTATTGTTACGTGTCGCAATAATTCTCCAGGTCTAAACTGTGTCTTCAGCTGGCAGGAGGGCTGTCACAGCACGTTACAGTGATGGCAATTAGCAACTCAATCAAAGAGATTTCCAGGTTTGGCTTTGCCTCCCCTGCCGTGGTTACATGGACTGGGCTGGTGTGCAGTGTTCATGGCTGTTCACTGGCCAATTTGCATCCATCCCTACTTCAAAATTATACTTTTTGGTAGGATTCAAAGTATCCAGGCAACTACTGTCTCCAAGGATAGCTGAATTCAGTTATATTCCCATGTATTTGATATCAAGCTCTTAATTTTACTGTTTCATACACCAGCAAAACTGGACACTTCACAGGACAGGCCCGATTTTCCTCACCAAATACAACCTAACTCCTCACACTCCCTCCAAGCTTTGCTCTGATTTTCAGCAAAGTAAGCAAGAAACAATTCAGATCCTTTTCTATAAAAACACATACATAAACTGTGGACATCCATGATGAGGAATGGCTTTTTGAAGTCTTAACTTCTCTGTGGTGTGTGTGATCATAGCAGTTATATAATATAAATACAGAAGCTTACTTTAATAGCTCCAAGCTCAGCAGGAGATGAGAGAACAAGATCAGATCTCAAACCTTTGTCCTTCACAACAGCAGTTTGCCACCACTGTGAGTTTTATCAGCAAATATTCTGCTTCCCTAAACTCCCTCGGCTGCCAAAAGCCTGCAGTAGGTAGAGTAAGCTTTCCTGGGAAAAAACAACTGTCTGGGATAGTGGCACAAACCGTGATTTAACCATTGCAGCCCCTTTTGCTAGTACAGCTATGCTACAGCAGGAAGAGCTACGTCTGCCCACAGCTCCCCAAAGGCGACGGCAGCCTGGAGCAGGGAAATCAGGGAGATCTTACAGGTGTGGAGGTGCTCCTCTGTAAAGCCGCTGCCCCGAGGCTCCACCTTCCCCAGGTCTCCGTGGCTGCCCAGCAAACGATTTTGCCTCTTCTGCGAATCCATCCTGAAAGTCCCGGGGGTTTTCCCATCTCGCCCTTTCCACGGCCAGGGCCCGGGGACGGCGGCCACACGACCCTGGCGCTCACACCGGGCGCTCCAGAAGTGTTTGGCATTGACGGAACAGGAGCACACAGGGAGCTCTCCCGCCCGAACAGCGGCGCAAGGGGCTCGGAGCCGCCGGCACCCCGCACCGCCGCCTGCCCCCGCCGCAACCCCCCGGAACAACCTCCAGCAGGCTNATCCTGCCCAGGCCTCCGAGCCGCGGGCCCCGCCAGGCCCCGCACGGCCGGGAGGGGCTCGCTGGCACCTGGTGCGAGGGCTCAGGCACCTCGGCGAGACAGCGGCCGTGTTGTGGGCAGCTCTGTGCCGTCCGTGCCCGGCGCCTGCCCCGTGCCTGCAGCGGCGCTGAGAGGGAGAGCGAGGGGCTGCCGGGAACCGGGGCTGCCGGGAACCGGGGGCTGCTCGGAGTTTTTCTCAGGGTTTCAGGCGTCTCAGGGCCCATTAAATGCTGTCAGTTCACAGGGAAGCTTGGGGGTGTTGATTCCTCTCGAGCTGGGATTATGTTGGAGAATTTCTGGATAATTGTTCTGGGGTCTTGGTTGGTTCTGTTCATAGCAGTGTTGTGAAGGAGGGCCTTGCAAAGGTCGTAAAGGTCTTGTAAAGGTTTGTCTTGGGTTTTCTCTGTAATACTGTTCTTATAGCTGAGGATTTGCTGTGGACTCCCAAATCGACTGACCCTCTCCCTTGCTTCTTGTAGGGGGAAACTGCAGTGCTTAGAACAACATTTGCTGTTTTTGTTTGCCTAAACAAAAGAAAAATATATTCCTTCAATATAATTAAGGGGGCCCTTATTAGTTTCTTGCACAGTGTCTTATGCACCAGAGGGAACAGTTTATAGTAGTACTTCCAGGCTTTCTCCGTATTCAAATGTTGTAACAGTTTTAGCTACTACACCTGTACAATTTAAAGCAATACTTTTCTGTAGCAGCGATACAGTCTTAGGAAGGGTGTGGGAGGGAGCCTGAAGATCTACTGGTGTATGCTTATTGGTATAAAGATATTTTATACTTGCTGTTAATACTATTCTGACAAGCAGTGTTAAAAACATATTAGAAAAATTACAACATCACCTTTAATTGATGGAATTATGTTGGCATAAGAATTTGGTTAGCCAGCATTTAAATTAGTGGTGTGCAGACCTCTAATAAACTTGTCACTGTGTAACTAGTATAATTTTTAATAGAATAGTTTGATGTAGATCTTTGTTTGTGTTTTTTTAATGAGAGCTTAAGACTGAAGTTCGGACTGTAAGTGTCTTATTGTAATTCTACAGGTCTGGGGCTGTCTCAAATAGTGCTTACACAGTAACGTTACACAACATTTTATGAAGACTTTTTTCCATAAAAATCACCTAGAGCTGTCTCACAGTATATCCAATGTAGGTAGGAAAAATAAACACACAGTTAATGAAATAGACAATTGATGTCTTGCATGTACACATATTATTGGCTGGCTGTGAGATTAGAAATTTAAATTGAACAGTACTGTAGAAAGTGGCATTAAACAGAAATGGTGAGGCCCATCATTCGGAGAATAACTTTTGGTGAGAAACAGCGGCAGGCTTCTGTCTGTGTGGTCTTCTTGGAAACACTTAACTGAAAAACCAGCAGATATATTCTATGTAGCAATTCTGTACTGCTAGATTGGCATTTATCGGATTGGAGGGAGTGTGTGAATCCTCCAGTCATGGCCCTGAGCAGAGCTGTTAGGCCCTGTGCAAACAACGGTGTTCCAGGTTGTGCTTGGTGTCTCCAGCACCCAGGTGAAAGGATGACATAGACGCTGAAGTGGGGCTAAATGATAGGCTGTGGCTTTTAGAAGTAGTAAATACAGGTATGGATGGTTTCCAGTGCCTGGGTGTAGGATTCTCTGCCTGTACTTGGGGTATGTCAAAGTCCTCTGTTTGGTTAGGGAGAGGTAGGGAGGCTTCACAGAGATCTCAAGATGCCCATCCAGAAACATGAGACTCGATGTCCCATTTTCCTGCCCATGCACACTGCTGCTCTGGCTCGCCCTCCCCGTGGCTGTGGCCAGGTAGCTTTGTGTGTCCAGCACAGCAGAAGCCGTGGCACAGGTTCCTGCAGCAGAGGAACAGTTTCCTGGCTCCCTCCTGTCCCTGCAGCACTGTCACACACAGACTGCTGGCTCTGCCTTAGTCTCGCCAGGGTCCCCATGGCCAGAGCCTTGTGCCTTCAGGACAGAGGTTTCCTGCCCTTGAACCATTTTGTCCCACACTGGAAGGCCCCCACCCTGCCAGTATTCCTTGGAGTGCTCAGAGCAGTCAGCCTCTCTTAGCCACCCCTCACCTGAGCTGGCTGAGCAGCACCTGTAGAAGTGCTGGCCTTCACCTTCCCTGCTAGAGCTTACTGCTTCATCTCATCCTGGGGACAGTGGTGTGCCCGTGAATCAAGGCAGAGCAGTGAGCTGGTCCGTTTTACTCTGAGCCATCTTCTCTGCCCATACCATTCTGAATGATTTAGTGAATTTAGAACTGTGTGTGGTAATAGAGGCAAGTGTGTGATTAGCTGCATCTTTATCCAGAACCAAGTGCTAGCCTTGTCTCCATTTACATTGGCTATTATGTTGTCCAGTTTGTGTTCTCTGCAAAATATTTCTTTGCTGATAAATGCATAATTTCTTACTGCAAACCAGCTGACAGGAAGTTGTAAAATATAATATTACAAGAATTTCATGTCTGACGCTGTCTCCTGTAATGCTAGTGTACTTCATGACATTGTTATGTGGTGTTTAACTCAACAAGCTATTCTGCAAGGCCAGCTATTTATATGTGTAATCTGTGGTGCATATGCATGTCTATAGCAGTTTGATAGTAAATATTTGAGGTTTGGTTGTCCCATAGTAAAACTTCAGATTCTTGGCATTACACTTCAGACGGCATAGTCAGAGTGCTAGACAAGATGGTGCATGATTCTGTTTCCTCTCCTAGCTTACCAGAGATCCCTTTGAACTAACACTTTAAGTCACTTTTAACTAGAGCCATGAAAAAAATATTCAAGAATATGAACTACTCTGAGAACAAGGTGTGAAATTTATTATGTAGCTCTTGATATTTTACTTATGTTTTATGGTGCCAATGCAAATATACAGTATGAATAGAGCTTCTGGCCCAGACCAGAGTTAAGAATTCTAAACAACTGGCTGCTTTATGCTGTCCTTTTTTTATTTGGAACAGCCGTGATATTTTGTGCTTCCCTCACCTTTCAGGTTAGCATGAATCACCATTACATCTACAGCAACCTTCTGGGTAGTTGTATATTGACCTTCTGCCTGCACGCGAATACTGAAATTATTTTATCCACTAAAAGAACGGTATATAGGGTGGAAAGCAACTTTAATTTTATCTTGTGATTTTTCCCTTGGATTTTATATCTCAACAGACTTTGTAAGTGTTTTTGTTCTCTTCCCCTGCAGCCAAGTGGATTTCACATCAGTTTGAAACAGAAGCTTACAAATGTCCTGAATTTCTTACTTTGTGTGCCTTCTCTTAGGGAAACTGCTGTGGAAAAAAAAAGGCAGTTGAACGATATGTTTGTTTTCATTATGCAGAAACTGTGGCTATTTACTCTCATTGTTTTTGTCTTTACCTTAGATTTTTTTGGTAGTATACCTGTGTGCGTTAAGATGCAGTTCTGTGCATTCATAGATTTTTGTTGTAGTTAACATTTTTCTTATCAAAGAAAGAAAAGTACTCACGATTTTGCCTTTTAAGCTTTAGCCACGTGTTGGTTGAATACAAGCAGCAAAGCAGACGTTTTCAGGTGTCTCGTGGCTCCTCTCCTGGCTGCGGTGGGATGATTCGGGAGCAGCAGTGCCCTGGGCATTCACGGGATGCAGTCGAGGGCCAGGGGCGCACTCGGGTGAGGCTGCACGCCCGAGCCTCTGGGACTGAGCTGGCATCACTGGGCTCCTTGGCAAGAGCTGGGA
This sequence comes from Donacobius atricapilla, assembly GCA_013397315.1. Taxonomy (NCBI): domain Eukaryota; kingdom Metazoa; phylum Chordata; class Aves; order Passeriformes; family Mimidae; genus Donacobius; species Donacobius atricapilla. The sequence continues at coordinate 239,252 of WBMY01012068.1, forward strand.
TGCTTCCCACAGCCACAGCCCTTGCTGGAGTGGGCACGCAGTCAGTGTGAAGGCCTAGACCTTGTGGAGGTTGATACTATTTTAGAAAAGGCTTTTACCTGTCACATGCACGAGAACTTAACAGGCTTTTCTTTGAGTCCTGCCTGAAACAAAAGCACAGATGTCACATCGTTCAAATTCCTTTATTCAGCGGTGAAACCAGCAGGAACGGGATCATCTGTATGAGTGGCCGGTTAGGGAAAGGTGCAAAGAGGTTTCTCTCTGAGGGGTGACTGGGTGAGCCTCCCCCGGGGGCCACAGGGAAGTTCTCCCGCAGAACTCGGCGTGCCCGGCTTGTCTCACCGGGGCCGTGCAGCCAAGGCCCGGAGCGGGGCTCCAGCGGGATCCTCCGCGCTCCAGCCCCGGCGCTGCGGGACCGGGGCCGGTGCTGTCCCCGGAACAGGGAACAGCAGAGTGCAGCCCTCATTCCGTGTCAGCTGTCCGCTGAGTGTTGATGAACTTACCTTTGAATCTGAGGTGACTAAAAACAGTGCGCAAGATAAGGAAAAACAGTGCTGTAGTCACAGCTGGTAGAGAAGTGCTGGTATGTTTTGTTCCTGAGACCAGGAGAGGAAAAAAATACTTAGGGGAAATAAAAGTCCAAGTATTTTAAATTTTTATTTGTAGATTTTCACTGAAGTATCTGATCAAGGAAAGGATATTGAATTAGACTATTCAAATTTGGTACTTCATGGTAAGAAGGAAATTTTAATCTTAAAATCAAAGTTTTAGAACCAGATGTTAATTAGAATGACTGTAGTTTATGAATCTACGCAGTGTAGCTTTTCATTTGGAGAAGTTGTTCTGTGCTTTAAAAGTAAGGTTATCTGTCTTGTTACTATGAAATTCTTATTATGAAAGGTAGCTTGGATACCACACAGACTTGATCAAAGGCTTGCAGAGCAGAATTTTTCCCTTTTCCTCTTAACCCAAGGAATAAGGGTACAAATTTGTTTCATTTGCTTTCCATTGGTTTTCATTTGTATATATAGGCAAGACATATCTGTTAAATAAAATTCTATCTTCCTTTTTAGCCTGTGTTAAAGTTGAGATGTTTTAAGTGGACTGTGTTGCATTACAATGAGCACAATTTCGGTGTCAGGTATGTGTTGCCTGATGACTGTAGGATTAAAGGTTATGTGCTGCTCAGTATTGCACTTAAAACAATAATAGAGTATTAGTGCTCACTGTCTAGAAATAGCCCTTAGAAGTGCAGAAGGTTTGGAACCTGCCTGCTTGAAGTGTGGGTTTTTAATGTGCTGGAAGAAGAGCTATAATAGGATAGTAAAAACTCAGCAGTAATTCCATCCCTTGCTGTCCTGTAGTAGGCCTGCTAAGACTGTTCAGTCACTTAGGATGTGGAGTGTCTTGTCCACATTGGCAAGGTTCTGCAGAAGCATTCATCAAATATAAAGAAAGGGCTTTGACACCTCTTCACTAAAAATAAACTCATGTTTGACCAGGAAAAATAAGAAAAAGATTATGGCTGAACAGTGTGATTTATTGCATCTTACTTACACCTTACTGAATGTTGTACTGATTAGTGTAATTAGCTGCTTGATTCTTTGCAATTTCTATCTGCTTTTAAAAAGGCTTTATGTTGTTACTATCACTTAGGGAGCCTCAAGCATGGGGAAATCTCATGTACATATGTAGAATTTAAATTTTATCATAAAAAGCACTTAAACTGCAAGTTTTTGATCTAACAGATTGCACTCTTCTTTTATGTGATGAGATGCAGAACACACCACCTTTTGTGGTCCTAGGCAGCCATGGCAAAGCCTATTTAAACCTGTTCCTTGACTTTTTGTGGGATGTCACTGCTTTTGGAGTTCGCCCTCGCAGGAGCAGGGTAGAACAAAGCCTCTTGACGTTTTACAGAGTACTCACTATTTAATGGGCTATGCATACTTATGTGTACATGTTTAAAAAGAAATCAAAATACTAAAGATTGAATGCGCCAGCTTTGTAAAGAAAGAAAAGAAAAGCTAAGGTAATTAAGTATGGTTGCCCGATAGTGCAGCTGAGTCTGTGGTGATGCAGCAGTCTAGCTATGTGGAACTGATTAGAGGAAGCTGGTAATTGATAGAGAAAATTAAGTTTGGGATTGTTTCATCTTCATTTGGGATTTCATTCAGAGGTTTGTTTTCATATATCTGAGTTTACATTTTAACAAGCTGCAACTACAAATCCATTAGTCATTTCTGAAAGCTGTTCCACATGGCTTTGCAGTGTAAGTGATTTTTGTGGAAGTGTGAGCTCAGTAGTGCAAGGTCTCAGTGTCTGCTGTGGAGCCAAGCATGGACAGATGGGGTGCACAGGAGCTGCTCTGGTGGCCTGGCCTTTACCTGGGACCACGTCTGAAAATGTCGGTCTCAGAAATGTGTTGGTAGCCCGAGGTCCAGCGTGACACACTTGGTCAAGAGACTGAAATAAAGCAGCGACACATAATAGCTTTAAAAATGGTATGGCCTAACTAATGTCACTCTGTTTGAAGTCTGCAGTCTGAGCTAGAAGTTTGGCCTCAGTTAAGTCTTGTAGATACAGAGTGGTTTTGGTTTGGGGGGATTATTTTTATTAAAGGACACTTAAGCTAAGGATATTGTTCTATTTAGTATATTATGTGGGTATCAATTTAAACCAAATGTGATGCTCTTGTATTTTTTTTCAGTGGTGTAAGTCTGAAGCTGGTAACTTAACTGTTCGTACAAATAAGTGTTCACACTCATTGTCAAGCCACAGAAAACTGGTCCTGACTTTTAGAACAGATGAATTTGTGTTCTGAAGCATTATTTCTTTTTTCTAGTGATAATGTGATTATACTTTGGAATTAAGAGCTTGAGCACATACTGCTCTTAAATCTCTCATTCTTTGGCTGAATTTTATCATGTCTTGGGATTTTTTTTCCCCTTTTCTCCATATTCACTAAGAAGGAGCTGTTGAAATTACAGTTACAATAATGAACAGAATATACAAGTTTTGGTTAGAATATAAAGCAAGCTAAAAATTAAATATTTGTGCCATATAAGAAATTTGTGGAATGTAAGAAATCCAATCCTGAATTAAAATTTCATCAGAACTTTAATTTACCAAGTTGTAACATTGTGAATCTGCTTTGACGGTATTGAGTGAACTGTAGAACCGAATTTGGGTGTAGTGCAGGAGCTGTGGTTGCTTTCTCCTGACGAGCAGTTAGCTTTGTGTAACTCATCCCCTTGAAACCCCGAGTGTGCTTCTCCTCATCAGAAATATCCTTGGGAATCCCTCTGTGCTGATAAGTAGCAATCTGTGTTCAGTTCGGGGCCAGCGCAGGGCGGGATGGTTGGCTCTGGGCAGGAGGCCTGGAATTCCAGAGCTCTCACCTTGGCTACCCGCTCCCCCGCCTGCCTCAGGCACAATTCCATTTTTTTCCTTAGCTTCGGTTGCTGCACCTGTGAAATGGAGACAATGCCTCCTCGCAGGAATGTTTTGCAAATTATGTAGGTGGAGCTGAGAACCTTCAGAGTGAAAAATCTCTTTAAAGAAAAAGAAGTCTTTAAGGTGTTTCAGTGTGTAGCTCCCCGAGGTGGATGACCCAGGCCGGTCCCTTGCTGCCATCACGGGGCACCTGAGGAGATCCCATTGCAGGTGTGGCTCCTGCAGGAGCTGGGCCCAGGACACTGGAGTGCTCCTCAGTGCTGCTGAACTGCTCGGGGACCTGCTCTGCCCCGCCTCGGGAGCAACGCCAGCAGATATGTTGATACCCTGATTGCTTGGGAAAATGATACAGATACTGATTTAAAAAACAGTAACAGGCTGGTTTTTAGTTACTTGTGGGTTTTTTTTTTTTTTTTTTTTTTGTCCAATAGACATTTCTAGTTACAGTATTGTCTGTTTTCACTAGAACAAGTTGAAATCATCACAGAAGGATAAAGTGCGTCAGTTTATGGTCTTCACACAATCTAGTGAAAAGACAGCAGTGAGTTGTCTGTCTCAAAATGACTGGAAGTTAGATGTTGCAACAGACAACTTTTTCCAAAATCCTGAACTTTATATACGAGAGAGTGTTAAAGGATCACTGGACAGAAAGAAGTTAGAACAACTATATAACAGATACAAAGGTGAGTACCCTGAATTTTAAGGCTTATTTCCTACTTGTATAATTCTTATTTACAGTGTATTGGTGATGCTGTGCTCTTGTGCTGGGAAATCTTAACTGACTCTTTCAGCTTTGTTTTTCTGTACTAATAATACAAATTAGAAGGGAAATACAGGTAGGTTTCTGCTTCACAAGGATTACATGCCGTTAGTTTATGTGCTCTGAATGTATCTGCATTTATAGGACATTAGACTCTGAGCTGGAATTGTGTGTACAGTGAGTAATTGTCATGGTTAACAAGGATTTTAGGTAAGTCTCCTGGGGAAGGCACAGTACACAGGACTTGATCCTGACAAGGAAAGGGTTCTATACTCGGGATGGGTTCTACTTAGTTTTTGTGCAGCTTGTTTGTATTATCAGGTAGTTACAAACAGAGTGTAATAGAAAACAAAGACTCTGTATCTGTTATACAGCCAGTGTTCAGCTGATAGCCTACCACATAAAGTGGATCCAGCAGAGCAGAACAAATCCTGTGTTTTAGCACTTAATGTAAAAATGAGTCCTCTGGTTTCTGTCAGTTTTCCTGTGTTTTATGTGTCTAATCCAGGGACTGTTTTTGTGAAGCCGGCGTTGGCTCGCGTTAGGAGATCTTTGTTAGCGCAGTTGAAGTGTGAGCATCTGACTTCCAGACCAGATGTTGATTCCTTTGTGGGAAGAGGAGTGGGCCTGGCTGACCTGGAATCGCTAAGGGGGTGGTGTAACTTCCCCCTGGAGGTTACCCTGTCCAGCCTCCTGCCTGCTGGAAACCTCATGTGTGCCAGGAAATGCCAAAATCTGCTCTTGGGGTAGCCCTGGGCAGGCAGATTTGGGTGTTGGTACAGCTTGGAAATGAACACTGCAGAATGGCTTCTAATGGGACACAGCTCATCAGTCTGACCAAAAAGCCAATAATTGAGTGTGCAGGGGGGAGAGAACCACTGGGCTCTCTAGGGAATGAGTCAGAACATCCATATTATTAGGCAGAAAACAAATGTTTGTGGTGCTTTTGTCTCTCAATGAAAATAACATGAGCTTCATTGTATGGGAGGCTTTATTGCAGTAACTGCCTCAATTGTTAAAGCTTAACCGTTGGGAACACACATTTAATTTTGTTTTTAAAATACTCTCTTATGAGGGCTGATCCCAAAAATGGCTTCTTGAAAATGTTTCCTTGTCTTTAATATACTTGTTGAAGAAACCAGCTTTTTCAAATAGCTGTTTTTCTTGATACTTACTTTTGTGTCCCCAAGATCCTCAAGATGAAAATAAGATTGGTATAGATGGAATACAGCAGTTCTGTGATGACCTAGCTCTCGACCCCGCCAGCATCACTGTACTCATCATCGCATGGAAATTCCGGGCTGCCACACAGTGCGAATTTTCAAAGCTGGAATTCATGGATGGAATGACTGAGCTGGGGTAAGTGCTCGCTGACCATTAGATGGTGACAGTGTGATCCAGGGTCCTGTTCTGGGGAACTCTCAGTCTTGGTGTCCTTTCTGAGATGTTTCAGAGCCCAGTGTTGCTTGTCTGCCTCCGGAAAGATGCAGCCCTGCCTCGGTAGTGTGAGCACTGTGTGGAGGTTGGCACAGAGCTGCTCTGGCAGCTAGAGCAGGGATGTTGGGCAGACCTGGGGTATCTCTGCCTTGGGAGAGTGCAGGAGTCTTTATCACACTTTCCTAAAAATTTTGTGGATTGTAGAACCTGATATATCAGGTATCTGTGCAAATGCAATGTGAAAAAATAACAAATAAATTAAATTCTTGTAGAGGTGCAGACTCATTAAAGGCTTCCTGAATTCTGTTTTGGTAATCATTTTGTGCTCTTCAAACAGTTTATAGATTTTTGTTTAACTCCTGTTTTTTTGGCAAAATGAATAATAAATAAATAAACAAACATGCTTTTTCAAATGCAGATGTGACAGCATAGAAAAACTGAAGGCCCAGATTCCTAAAATGGAACAAGAATTAAAAGAGCCAGGAAGATTTAAGGATTTTTATCAATTTACTTTCAACTTTGCAAAGAACCCAGGACAGAAAGGTTTAGGTATGTAATCTAATTCATAAGCATTTGTTCATAAATACTGGAAATGACTAATGAAAGCAGTAGATGAATGTGGTCCAATGAATCTGAAAGATTATCACCCTTGGGATAAAATACATCTCTGTGTTTTGAAATATAGATGTCAATTTAAGGTATTCAAATTGATTATTAATAAAGGCTACAGAATTTTATGAGAGAGGGTTTATTCTTTCACTCAGACTGAGTGCAGTTCTCAGTAAGCACGGTGGATTATGGTCTTACATTAAAGACATAATTACACCACTTAAAATTTGCAGCACTGAACAGATTAATTGAATTTTTACTTTTGGGATAAATTGAAGCTGTAAAACCATTTTCTGTGTAAGCACATTTGTACAGTCCCTTGTAACACCAAAAATGCTTGCAAATGTCTTAGCAGGATAGAATTGGAATGGTACAAATGGTTTCCTGTGTTCTGGGCCTGATGCTTGCTGGTGCCTACCTACAGAGTTTCCCCCTTACCTCCCTGGAGGCTTTTTTGTCATTATTTCACAGTTCACACGCTGAGTGTGGCTTTGGTTGGTGTAACAGGTGGAGTGGAAGAATAACCTATTCAAAATAATTTCAGAACACCACAGTTTGGTGGAATTAAAGGAACAAACTGTAGCTCTGTCTATTCAAAACAACAAAAATGAGGGACTAAAAGTTTCTTTCGAGCAGTGGTGTTAAACAGCCAGAATGTACATTCATATCTCTACAGTGTGATTTGGTTATTAGCCATAACTAGCATTTCATGGTCCTGTAACTTCTAAAATTAATTGTTCTGGTTTTGAGAACCAATAAAATATGGGAAGGCTGGTAGGTTCTTCCTTGGTAGCTTGTGCATTTGTTTTTCTCAGTAATGAAAATGTTCTGAACTGGCTGCCACTGGGCAGCTTTGCATTCTCAGGCTGTGTAAAGATGAACTTGCTGCTTTAGTTTTATTGGCTTTTATGTACAGACCAAGTTTTGGCTTAAAATGACTGTTGGAAAATAAGTAAATAAGCAAAAGCTCTATGTCCTTCTTTGACATTTTGTTGTATCTTGTTGTTTTCAGTGGATTGTGAATTTCATTGTATCCGAAGGAGCTAAAAGTGCTGCTAAACCATCTGAAAATACTTTTTCATGCTTGTAGTCATTTCTGAATCATGCAAAGAAATGAATAGGCAGATTTGTATTTCTTGTAGAAAGTCGTAATAATTTTTTTTAGGCTGCTACAACAAGGAAAATGTGGACAGCAGCTGAATTGTGCGAATAATTTCCCAGGAAAACAGATTCACTTGCTTTATTTCTCATTCATCATAAAGCTTCTTCATGCAGGTTAAGCTCTAGCAGTGGCAGACAAGTATAGTTTTCTGAGATCCATATAGCATATACACAGTGTAAGATAGGTTTTTAATTGTTTCTGTTGTTAAATCTGGGTCTGGAAGTGATGTGGAACTGAGCTTCAAGTCTGGATGCTTACCAGCCCTTTTGGTGCTCATAAATACGCAGTTCTAGGCGTGACTTTAGAACAAGGCAGAATAATTCTGGAAACCCTGGAGCAAAACAATACTAGGAGAAGCTTTACGGAGCTGCAAAGTAAGTGCTGCTAGTTAGGCAATTAATTTTGGTGTGTCTAAATAACTGCTTGTAGGAACTTGCAACTTGATTTTAATGTATATTGGCCTCTAATCTTGCAAACATTGTGCAGTAGTTCAGGCACAGTTCTGGAAATACTTCTGCATAATTCCTTACTACTGTGTAAGTGCTGTGGATGTCTGAAAAGTTCTTGTGATCTTTGCATCTCATTGGAGAATACCCTGTAGCTGGTGGTCATCTCAAACATTGTTGGCTTCTCTTGCATCTCTCTGGATAAAATTCAAAATGGAGATGTATTGTGAGGCTTTTATATTTGATCCAGGAGGATTTCACTGAGCATTTCTCACACTTACAGAAACCTAAAAATGTATCTTTACCTTCCAGTTTTGTTATTTCATATTTCTTTTTAAAACTGTAGTTTGTCCCAAGGCATTATGTCATTATGCTTTACATGTTTGGACTCATTCAGTGAGTTTGAGGTTGCAGCATCCTGAGATTAAGCTTTGAACAGCCTTAGCCTACCCACAAGAACTATCTCAAAGTTGTATAAAAATGTCAGAATGCACAGTTTGTTTATAGTGATTGTTTACAAACCACTGTAAAATGCAGTGATTTGATGACCTTACTTTTTTGTATGCACACCAGTAATGCAGCATAAGTAAATAAAACTTAGTTTTTAATATGTTTCCTTGAGGGACTGATCAGCTTCCTCTGGAGTTTCTGTCTATTAATTTTTAGAAAGGCAGTAGTTTTAGTTGAAAGCTACAATGGATGTTTTTGTACCCAAATCTCCTGTAAAAGAGAGATTTTGAACCTCTACAGTCTTGAATGAGTTGCCATTTTCAGATACAGCTTCATTTACTGAGGAGTAGTGACTTCTGTCTAATTTGTCTCTGCTTCTTGAGATTGCAACTTAAACTTTTGTCTGAAAGCAAACCTCTTTGCAGCTGCTGGAAAATCCCTCACAGAGTTTATTCTGTACTTTTGTCAGGAGGTATAATGCAACTCTGTTAGAGAACTTTTAATACCAGATGCTAAACAATTCAGAAACTCCCCGTCAGCTTCTGTTTTCCCTCCAGCGATGCAGATTTCCTACTTCGTTTTGTTTGCTGTTGGCTTCACCTCCAAGGTCTACCTCCCTGGGTTCCTCTAAATATTTGGGCATCCTGGGGGAAGGAAGGGAGTGAAATTCTTGGGTTATTGGTGTGGGTTTTTTTTCCTTTTGTCCTGAGGTGTGCAGTTGATCCTGTGCCTTCTCCCCCTGCTTCCACAAGGGGATGGTTTATAGCAGAAATTTGCTAGACTGTCATGTATGTGAGAGCTTTTGTTAAAGAGAGGCCCCTTCCCTGGGCAGCCTCTTGGGCCCCCGTGTGATACCCTGTGGCTGAGGATACTGAAGCCGGAGATTCCCAGCGAGTGGTGGTTGGTGCTGCAGCACTGAGCAATTAATTCCCTGCTGGCTCCCGGGAGTGCAGGTGACCCTGGCACGGTCGGGGGTCCCAAATGTCTCTGATGTGCTGACAAGCTCCTGTCTGCCCCTGCCGCAGTTCAGCCTCTGGCACTGCCCAGGGACAGGGGAGCTGGCTCTCTCCTTCCCCTTCATCCAGAGGTTTTTTGGGAGCTGCTGCATTCCAGCAGCTCTGACAGGCAGGGGAGCTGCTCTCAAGTCTCTCAGGTCAGGCTTCACTCATTCCAAACAAGCAGGAATTTAACAGGAGGCGTTGAAAGAAGGAAAAAAAAAAAAANCAACCAAAATAACAGCACCAACAAATAAGCCAACTCTTTCCTGTCTGCTTAAGGACACTACCTGAAGATTCTTTTTCAAAAGGAAATCTTGACTGCAGAAATGAGCACTTGACAAAAAGCCTTGTTACAAAGGCAGCGCCTGTAATAAGGTTGCCTGCAACATGAAATAATTAAAATTTGGTTTTATCTAAAGTGTGTTTTATACATTAATGAAAAAGAAGGCAAGTCTCAGTACAAAACACTACAAATTTTCTTTTCAAGCCAATAGCATCTTTCACAGAAAATACTTTGCTGACTTTTAAGTAAAGTATTGTTAGATAGCAAAAGGCATAGGAAATGTTCTGGGGGGGTTTGGATATGTTAGATATTAATATGGGCAATTTTCAGTTCTGTAACATATAAAATACGTATGTAACACTATTTGTGGTTGCCTTTCTGTAAAGGATCCATGAGTATATTTACATTAGTTTAATCTTTACACATTTATGAATATGTGGTTCATCCTGGTGTTAGATACTTGTGGAGATTATATACTTGATATGTATATCTCTAAAAGTAATATATTTTAATATTACAGATTTAGAAATGGCCATTGCCTACTGGAATTTAGTACTTAATGGAAGATTTAAATTTCTAGACTTGTGGAACAAATTTTTGTTGGTAAGTTTAAACCTTTACATAATCTGGACTGCAGTATTTTCAGAACTTGGAAGATAAACATGTTTAAGTTACTGAGTAGATGAAATAGACTGTCTTGACCTAAATCCCAGATATTCATAGTGTGTACATGAGAAATGTATTTTGGGGATATGGATGTGTCTGAGACAGTAAAAATGAATGTATGATAGGGTTTTGATTTATTATTTTTTAATTATAAATTTTCCACGTCTCCAAACAGGAACATCATAAAAGATCAATTCCTAAGGATACCTGGAACCTTCTTCTAGACTTTAGTACAATGATAGCAGATGATATGTCTAACTATGATGAGGAAGGTAAACATCGCCATTTTCTCTCATTAACTTCCAACTGTGTTTTATATTACATTTATCGCTGTGTATTTGCTTTGGCACAAACTCAAAAACAGCTCCATTAGAATATTATTGGTGATGTGAAGTCCAGTTAGAGCTGTTTCAATGCATGTTGTAACATCTCTGTTACTGATGTCTTAAAAAAGAAATGCTGGAGCTTTCATGGAATCCATTTTCTTTTTTTGTCCTGTCTAAGCCCAGACACAAATTCTTTCTTACTGAGACAACCCCAGATTCTTTCTTATTGAGACAAACCCTGCTATATGTCCATTTAAAACCCACAGCTTCTCTCTTGGTGCAGTTCTTGGCATCTTCCTCCAAGTAACTGATCCACGGTTTGTGCACGTCCCTGTAGGGTCCTCTGGTTATTGCATTTCATAGCTGAGAATGTTTTTAAGTCTGGTTGCTTCAGTTTATGTGAGGCTTGGGCATGTTTTGACATAGAAGTGAAGCTGGCAGCACACAGGGGTTGCTGAACAGAACTCACTTCCTACCAAATGTGTTTCTTGTTAACTTTGGTATCGATCCTTCCTCTTCCACTCCACGTGCAGCCACAAACAGCTGATTGCCCTCAGCCCTTGGCAGCACATCAGTTCAGTGAGGGGGAAACGACACTTGTGATACCCCTGGAGCAGAGGGCAGCCAACTTCTCCAACTTTATTTAGCAACTATGGACTGTCCTCATTCCCTTGTCAGTTTTGAGTTAGGATTTTGGTCAGTTTTTTGGTTTTGTCTGGAAGATGACCCTTGAAAGTTATGTGTTTTAACTGGCTTTAAAGGAAGCTGAAATCTTAAATTTCAAGCAGGATTTTTTTTTTTGTTTGTTTCAAACTCTGCCTAGTTTGATACTGAAAAGCAAACAGCTTGTCTGGATATGAAGCCTTGCTGAACCAAGTTCTTACATTCTGGTGTTTTCCTCTTTTAGGGGCATGGCCAGTTCTTATTGATGACTTTGTGGAATTTGCACGCCCTCAAATTGCTGGGACAAAAAGTACGACAGTGTAGCATTAAAGGACCCTTCTAGAGTGTACATAGTCTGTACAAATACCTGAAATGGAAAATTGCACAGTCAATTTCTGCTGGCTGGACTGAACTGAAGATCAATCCTCACAATATGGCTGAGGGTTGAGACAAACCTTTAAGGATACATCTTGGACCATATCGTATTTCATTCGTCTACTGGTGGTTTGGGCTTTTCTTCTAGTCTGGACCACTCTTGCCCGTTAAAATTCCAACACTGTGGATTTCATCATGGATTTATTTTTTGTTGGTGGATCACCCTAGTTTCATCTCCCATAAGTCCTAGAAGCTTTATAATTATTTTGAGGTTTCTGATTTCACATAAAGCACAACGCTGGTCATCATCAGAGAACCGTTGTATGGCATCTGAATTATACAGATCAACATCAAAACAATTTTTAAAAGAATCCTTAAATATACACTTGGGGCTAGTTGCAAAGACTGTACTGATAGCACTTCCTGCAAGAGTGATACATTTAAGTGTACTGGTCCGAGTTTTTCTTTCCTGGAAAAGTGCAGGTGTCGTCTGAGTGCGAGTCTCTGGTCACAGCAGTGACAGGAAGGACCAAGGAGCCCCAGGGCTGTTGCTTGGGGGTCTCTGGTGCCTGGCTGAGGTTTGCTGGGGGCTCAGCTGCTCTGGGGACAGCTGGGGGACGACACAACTCGAGCACTTCCACCCCTGGGCGATGGCAGAGCCCGCAGTGGGCGAGCTGTGTCCTCACAGACCCCAGCCTTCTCCAGGTTACTCTCTGAGAAATCAGATTTCATTACAGTTTTGAAATGCTTATCTGTCTGTCAAAGAAAGGTTTTTCATTTCTGTGGAAATCAAACACTTGAATATACTGAATTTGTGTCTTAACTGTTTGCTACACAATACAGTATTTTAAACTAAGGTGTGTGACGAAGCAAATGGCCCTGTTGTACAAGAAGCTGGTGAGGTTGATGTGAATCTGGGTTTTGAAACCATTATCCTGGTAAGTTAAATCTTTGTAACATAGAGGTACTGCTATTATCGATGACACCCTTTTTTAAATTATTTTGGTGAGTTTTTCCTTAAATTGACATATCACTGTGGTTGCCAAATACAGAAATCAAGAGTAAAGCTTTCCCAAACAAGCACAGATCAGATACAAACTACTACACTGGCTTTGTTTGTTTAAATTATTTTGTGGATCAACACTACTTCTGTCTTGCTGCGTTTGACTAAATCGCCTCATCTGGATCAAAGCAGGTTTTATCAGATGCAATTCATTATTAATATAAGAGCTCTTTAGCTGCTTTTATGGTCTTTTACTTCTCACTGAGTTACTTGTGAAGGGATCTGATAAATCCTGCTCTGGAAAACAAGCTGGAAAGAGCGAGCTCAGGAGAGGAGACAGACCATACTTAAAAGTGACAAGAGGGGGCTTAAGTCCACGCTCTAAATAGTGCCCTGATAAGGCCAGAATTGTCTCTGTGATGAGTCATTGGTACTTGCACTAGACTGCAGCACGATTTTATGCAGATGCTAAAAGTATTTTAGGGAAAATTGACTATTAAACAGCTAAAATTTTTATTTGTACTCTGTGAAGTTGACCTTAAGGCTGGCTCCCCTTACAGCAGTGCCCTTCTGGCAAATCCAGTTGTGCATTTATTCCAAAAATACAGTTCCTCAAAAACATTGCAGACTTTCTCCAGCTACTGGAATTGGCTATGAGAAAAACTCTGTTTTGCTGCTTTCAGTATTTCCTTTCTCAGTTTTGTGTAAATAAAAACGGGGACTTGAAATTATGAGGGTGGGGGGGTGGAAAAAGAAAAGCTTGACAAGGTTCTCTCTGCGTGCTGTTTTCTGTCTTGAGGGGTTTGGTACTGTTCCAGATTGATCAGTTCCCGTTTGCTGTGTTTGGAGAGGAGAACGGACTTGCTTTGCATCCCAGTGCAGACTTGCCCCTGGGATTGGGCAGTGGCAAAAGGCCGTGGTGTTTTGGAGACTCTTCCTTTTGAACGCAAGATCTTTCCAACAAAATAGTGTTGTCATCAGTTTGGTACTACATGCTTATAATTACTGTGTAATTATAATGAAATACATAAAAACCTTGACTAATTATGTTGCAGAAAAGGGTTATTTGTGCTATCATGGCATCTTAAAAGTTTTTCAAAATGACTGAAGTTGAAACATTGCTTTAACAGGGTGTTGTTCTAAGGACAAAATGCCTGGAATATTTTGTACTGAAACGTGCTCAGATGTGGCCATGTGGTTTTTTCCTTCATATATGTGTGGGGTTTTTTGTTTGTTTGTTTTTTTAAGAATGCAGCCAGTTGCTTACTTGGATTGCTTTAATTCGTAAGTGCTTATGTCTTCAATTTGATGATCTCCCTGCGAATGGATTGATTTAATTTTGCCAAATGTCAAGGAAAAAAAACGAAGGCAAACATCAAGTTTGTAAGCTGTTTTTATACATTCAAATATGTACGAAATTAGAAGTGCCCTGATACAAAACACTTAATCTTGAGATTATATTTAGTAAAATCCCATCATTTACATATCTCTGTAAGTTCAAAATGTAACTTCTTACAATCCCTCTCATTACCAACAGAGGCAATAAAGCTCCAGTGAAATTGCCATGACTGAGCTTTGTACTGCATTGTTTCAGTGTATTATTTGTAAAACTTATTTCTGGAATGTGCTATGAGGGAGCGGGGGGAAAGAAAAGCATGGAATATGTGTGTTCTGCATAACATACAGTTCGGGGCAAATCTTTCTCTTGGGGGAAAAGCCATCTAAAAGCTGCTGCTCCATCCTGCCCCTCGCTTGTTCCCGGTGTTCGCAATCCTGCCTGGGGCTGATCCTCCGGCCCTGGGCACGGGCCCGTCCCAGCAGTGGGTCAGACATGCCTCAAGGACAGCACAAGCCACTTCTTTAGTGATTAAGCTGGTAATAAGCAACTTATGACTTGCCTCAAAACTGTTTTACAATGAAATCCGTACTGAGACATCCTGATTTAAGAAAGATAGTTTTTTTTAAAGAATGCATTTAATAAACTTTTGTCATTCATGCATTTCTTTAAATAATGTTGCCAGAAGTCTCTGTAGATTTTATTTGAGGATGGTAAATTGACTGGGTTGGCTTTTAAACAAGGAACAGTGATGCCCTTCAGGCCTCTGAGCTTTCCAGCAGTTGACCACGCCATTAAATTCTTGGTGTAATTATAATTTCATCTATCAAAAATAGGCCTGAGCTTTGTAAACATGGAGCTGGTTTCGTACCAATGTGTAGCAGCATCTGCAGAAATAAACACCAAGGATTTTGCTCCTAACTAGGCACCTGTACCTCAGGCCCAAGTCTGACCATTTAAACTGGTAGAAAACTCAACACCCAGCTTCTGGAAATTCTCACTCAGCAAAAGCTGCCTAAATGCAAATTGAACGTTTTGCATGAAACTGCAATTCTTTCTTTCCTAAAGTCAATTCAGTGGTTTTGGAATATAACATTTCAAGCCTTTTTCAGTGCTCAAAGGACAACTGGCAGGAGTCTGAGGGATAAATCAAATTAAGGCAAGGAACCTGTGAGGGTGAGAGATGAAGGGGCTGTAAAAATTGTGTGGGGAGAGGCCCAGGTTTGTTTTCTTTTTCTTGCTGGTGACTTCTCTCCAGCCCTGCTCCTGACTGTCCCTGGGCCAGGGGGCAGGCAGCCTGGCTTTGCTCTGCCATCTGTTCCTCTACCATTTACGTAATTAAAACAATGACTCAGCTAGAAGTGAAAGTTTTATTTAATAAATATAATTCGCATAAACCATTTTCAAAACAACTACTGACCAAGCTGTACAAGGAGCAAGCACACGGCCTCATTGTCAGAGGAGCGAAAATAACATGAGGCAGCCACAGTGTCAGAGGTCCAAAATTCTCTGTATTATTGCTCATTTCCAGTGGGCAGCGACCCTAATCTGCCTAAAATTAAGAACATCTTTTAAAAGGTACTTCTTGCACAGATGAGACCATTGCGGTTTTTTTCTTCAAAGAAGCAAGCTCAATCCCCCTTCAGTGAAAAAACAGGAGTCTAGATGATGATTTGTTATTTTTGTATGCATGAAACCTGAAATCTGTCACGGGAACCGCAACTAGGAATTGTAAAAATATATTCTTTGAGATACAAATAAGATCCTCCTGCAGCACGGTACGCCTCATTTTTAACCATTTCACAGCGCATGCTCCACAGATCATCTTTTATCCCGGTGTCAGAAGGCAGAAAGGGTGAGGTCCCGCTGCCGTTGCGAGGCATTTCCTTGAAATGCGCCGGGAGATGCAGGAACCCGCGGCCCTGGCGGAGCCGGGCTCTCTCCAGCCGAGGCCGCCTCGGTGCCGGCGGCAGCAGCGCCTTTGTCCCCGGGCGGGCTGAGCGGGGAGCGGCCGGGGCGGCTCGCACGGCTCTGAGCCGGTCCTGGCGCCTTTGCAGCAGCACCGAGCTGAAGGGAGACACAAATCCATAGAAAGCAGAAGCCTGGCGCATCTGGCACATCCTGCTCACATGCACAAGAGCTGGCAGAGCCACGAGCATCCCCAGCACCCCGGCCCCGCTCCTGCTGCAGACCGAGGCATTCCCAGGGCAGAAACCGCTCCGTGCCACTGGGAACAACCAACAGAGCAAGGAGCGTGCCAAACCACCAACAATAAAAACATTTGCAGAAAAAAATCCCAGCCCAGAGCTGCAAAGGAGAGAGTCTGGCTGGGAAATAACTCAGGAACAGGATAAAGGCTAGAATGAGTCCCTGGTGAAAGGTTTGCCCAGCTCTAGGAAAGGCTCCTGCCAGCAGTGACATCTGTGCAACGATCTGTGTGACAAAGCAGTGGCGAGGGCAGTGACAGTGGTGAGTTATTAGGGATTCTACACACAAAAAAGAGAACCTCGAAGTAAGTGGTTTAAAAGCACATTTTGCTTTGAGCACCAAATGGAACACTGAATTTCACCAAAATCACAAATATTTAGAAGTACAGCAACGGCAGATAGAACTATGAAAAATAATTTAGGCTGCAGCTTTGACACTTCTAGCACTAGGAAATGGCATTTTATTCCAATATAAGAGTTACACTGTCATTAAAAAAAAGCTTGAAAGTATTACCAAATATTTTCAATAAGAAATTATAGGTGCTTAATATGCATTCTAAGTTGCATAAGCTTCTCTCAAATCATTCTGAAAATGAAAACCCAACGTTTTCAGCATTTCTTCCTTTGAAGCTTCTGTTCCCCTTTCCCTGCTGTAATTTTAAAAAATACAGAGTATTTTTAAGCGGAGGATTTTCATTTTAGTATTTGAAACAATTCAGAACATCTCAGTTTTGTTTCCACTGCTTTCTCTTAAAAGCATGAGTTTGGCAACTAAAATTGTTTTCCAAAAAGTAACAAAACCAAACGCTGTTTTTCCCAGAGGCAGAACTGACCTGCAGAGAACACAATCCCATTCGGGAGTGGCTGTGGAGAAGGTGCTTCCTCAGGGACACTGCATAGTAAAGTGAGTGTACACCACTCTTGCTTTGAACTACAAACATCTACTACAGGCTTTTGTGGATTTCAAGGCTAAAAGGCAAATAATAGAACATTTCCTCCCCTGGAAAAGCCTCCCCCACCCGTTCACCACCACACTGGGAGGTGAATGCCAGCATTACACTGAATTAGCTGGATTTTCATGAAGGACTCTGCACCGTGCCCAGGGCACAGTGAACTGCCTCCTACACTTAGTCTATCAAAGAAATACACAAAGTCTTTCTTCCTCTAATAGGAGCATTTTTAAAAGATTTGTGACATCAACAGAAAAGCCCAGTGACTTCCACACAAAGTATTTGTCACACCAAAAAACCTGCCCTTAAGCAAACCACATCTATGCTCTTACTCCATGAGACATTACTGACTTAGATTTACTGCAAATAGAAAAATATACCTTGGCCGAGGGATGGGTTCTTAAGTCCTTCCTGAATTGTTTAAATGCAAGTTTCTTCGGTGACCTTACAAACACTGGGAAAAGGGGAAGTAGGGAGAAAGGGAGGAGAGGAGATGGAAGGTTTTAAAGAAACACATAGTGAGCACAAATTATTCTTCAAATACACGACTGTGCTGCTTTTGTGCAAATCTACTGAACACAGGTGTGGAAAAAGCCAAAATACATCACCTACAGAGCTGGGCCAGCAGAAATGCTTGGAGTGGGGCTTCTGGCCAAGCCTCTGCTCCCCTCACACAGTGAACCCCTCTGGGTCCCAGGCAGGACACATGAGCCACAGGGATGGATGAGGGCACACGGTCACACACACTGACAGGACAATGCCGTGCCTGACACGGAAACAAGCACTGCTGGAAAGTGAAACACTGTGGCTGAGGTGTCAAATACAGCTAAACAGCAGATATCTGATTAGAGTAGTAAAATAATTCTGTACTTCCTAGGTTTCCATGGCAGCATGAAGACTCCTAGGAGGAGAAACAACTAGGAAGAAAATTACTATTTTAAACCCAGGTTTAACACAGATATGAAATGTAAAGGAAGTTATAGGAGTTCTGAGTGTATTTTGCTACTATGGAGGGATCTGGATGGATGACAATCGGGTTATTGTCTCTCCAGCTGGATCCAGGTTTTCAGCCCTTTGCAGTGGGATTAGCCACATGTTCATACCTGCTGCATGAGGAGACAAGGCTCAATTTTAGTGTTTCTTCATCCCCTGGGCACTCGCTGGGGGGAATCTAGTGCACACTGACATTTTCAACCTCAAGCTTCGCTGCACTCAGGCATCTGAAGACATGATACAGAAATGCTCTATAAACACTGAATTAAACACTTATTTAAAAGGAAAGTTTGCTGCATTTTGTTTCTTCTTGTCTCATAATTTATTTTTAAAGCTTCTTAATTTCTGAACTTATCTTCACCTATAACAGCGGAAAAAGTCCCTTGTGTGCTGCAGGTTCAAGTCACCACAAATTTAACAACAAAGTTGAAATGACAACTTCTTTCCTACAGAGATGTTGCCTTGAGCACCGAGATCTTGAAAACTCCACAGTACCTGCAGCCTTCAGGTCTGAGTGAGGCTGCCAGGCACTAATGCAAAAACAAAGCTTCAAGAGGAGAGCTGAAATAATCCCAGTTAAAGCCATGGGCAGGAAAATGAACAGCAGAGCTGTTAATAGGTAAGGAACATGTGAAGGATGTGATCCCAGGAAAGCAGGACCTGTTCTTTGCTCATTGAACTTGGGAGAATTTGGGATGCCAAGAGGGTTACACTCCCCTGGCAGCAGCCTAGTTACAGTCAGCCAGGTTTGCAGCCCAGATTTACAGTTCTTACCCAGAGCTAATTCGAAGATGGATCTTTACACTTCTAACTGTCTGACAGGACAAATATTCCACTTTTTGATGGGCTGTCCCTGCCAGAGATGACCAAAGGGGGTGTTCTGGAGCAGCAGCACTTTTCCCAGTGCCCAGCACCCTTGTAAGGCAGCCCTGCAGCCCCTCCATCTCCCACATCCCAGACATGCAGCGGGTTCAGCCGGCCTGGCTGAGGGAACAGGGCAGCGCTGCTGCTCCCCAGCCCCACCGTGCAGGCACGTCTGTGCTGGGACAGGGAGGCACCTGCAGGATGCACCACCCGGAGCTCCAACTGAGCAATCTGTTTTTATTGGCATACTTAGGTATCAAAACATTGCCAGCAAAGTCTCGGATCCTTCCGACAGACGAAGATCATTAAGCATTAATTATATCTTAAAGTACAACATGACCTAATATAAATACATGAAAAAGAACAAAACATGCAAAAATTCCCCAACTTTAAAAGGATTAATAATTCAAAAAATTTATGCTAGTGAGACTCCTGCTCAATCCACCAATTCTTAGCAAATTTTTCCATGTCAGGATCCAGAACTGTTAACAAAACACACAGGGCACAATAAAAGATGACTGGTTTCTGAATTGTACTTCAGGAGAACAGTGAACTGTTATATCCCTTATTATTCCAAATTACTGATTTGTCACAGTCAAGTGTTTTTCAAAGCAATGGCTAATATATTTCCACTCAGACACTAGCATAAATATTTGAATCGCATTTAACTCTCAAAAATTACTAAACTGATTGCTTATAGAACACAGTAACTGTCCACAGAAGTAGCAAAATTGATTTGCAAACTGCTAAGACAGCATCTGCAAGAGAGCTCAAAATGAATGTGTGTTTAAAGGGAAGGGTCATCATGAAAAACACATCTTTTTAAAGTTTCATTGTGGAGATTCAAATTGATTCAAATTGGATCACTCAGATTTGGGAGAAGAAGGATTTCATCCTACAGGGATGTCTCAAGTATTAAATGTAGGATTCCAATCTGCTCATACAGCAACAAAAAGGATAAAATGGTCAGAGGTAAAAGCAAACCCCAACTTATTTAGCAACTTGTAGATATAATTTAAAAAATCCTGGAAGTAACTGCTGTGCAGATTATGCCAGGCCAGACAAGCCCTGCCTGGACCCAGGAGTCCTCTGGGCTTTCCTAGGGCAGCGCCGCACACTGAGCTCGCCTGAGCACCTGCTACAGGTGTGTGAGCCCCACACGGCTTCCACAAGGCATTCAAAAATGTCCCTGTCAGCAAGTGGCTGAGTCCATTGTGGAGAGGGTCAAGATGCTCCTGTCGTTGGCATAGAAGGGATCCGATGAACTCCATGATCTAAAGTAACAATAAAAGAAAAGTTTGGCTGACTGGGAACTTGTACTCTAGAGGTGAGGAGAAAGTCTATGAGAGCAAAAGGTCAGAGTGTTACAAGAGCAGGCAAATGTACCTCTTTAAAGGACTAATCTGCTAATTTCATGTAGCTACCTGCAGTTCATTCAGACCTTTGGAAACAGAGGCCAATTCATGCCTGCTGTGCAATTAGCACACAGCTACAGCTATTTCCATCTCTATGAATTAAGCAGAGGTTTTTATGCCTATTTTGCAGCTGAAGTTTTAGAGCTGTGGCTGGGGAGGCTGTGAATGCTGCCTGTGCACAGAGGCACCGTGAGGCTGGTCCAGCAGAGCCCTGTGGGGCACACAGCCATCCCTGCAAACCCAGCACAGCCGTGTCCCAGCGGGAAAACTTGGGGGAAGCAAAACTCATCTCCAGCCAGGAACTTGTTTCCTCCCTTCTGTTACCCTTCGAAACATCAGGGAACCACCCCAGAGGCCACAGCTGCTGACTCAGAGGGGTCTCGCAATGTCTTTCACTTGAGGACAAATTACTGCTGGGGAAGAAATACTGCTCTTGGCTGGACAGCATTACAGGACTCTATGGGAAAAGCTGAGGAAGTCTGCGAGGCAGGAAATCAAAACACAACGAGCTGATCCTGCAAATTAGGCTCTGTCAGAAATCTGCTGTTTCTTTAGAACTGTTCCATGCAGTGCCTTGACACAAGAACCACTAATGGCAGACCCAACAATTCAGCAATGATTTCTACTGTACAAGTAATGTATGTGAACCAGCATTCTTAATATTTTAGTGACTGACAAGTTGACAGACAATTTAATGGAACAGACAGACAAAAATGCATTTTAACATACCACACCACACATTTTATATTCTAACTGGCGAATGAAGCTATAGAAAACACTTCTCAAATACATTTTATAAGCAGTAAATTAAGCACAAGAGACTATATTCCTGTGGCCCACTACTCCAAGCATTTGTATGACTTTGATTAATCAAAGTTTTTATCAAAATGTGATACGTTTGATTTCATGTTATCATATATGACAGAGCATCATATTTGACAGAATATCAAGAGCAGAGAATACAACACAAGCTGGCTACAGCAACATTATTTAAAGTAGTGTTCTTCACTCTACAGAACTTGCACAAACAACATATTAATCAGCATCACTTCAATCAACAAAAATAGTTTGCACCTACCTCCTGGTTGAATACTTAGCTGTTTTACAGAGTACAAGTACTCAAAAAAGACCATCCTGTTGGGGACTACACAATCTTCTGGAGATTTAGGTAAAAAACAAAGCAGCTAAAGCTCATGAACAAAGCCTGAAGAAATTTAAAACTGCCCAACAGTTTTCTTAATTGTACCTTCAGCATTGCACAACTTGTAACTGCTTCATGTGATTTAAGCAATTAGTAATTTACAAAATAAAGACTTTCTCATATTAGCAAAAAAGTATAAGGGAGAAAATGGTCCCTTGACTTTTAGACCAGGTTTTAAGTGTCAATACTTAAAGGAGCCAAAATCTTTGGAGAAAATGAATATGACTGACTTAAAAAAAATCATTTCTGTTTGTACTGGACATAAATTTAAGTGAAACTAGAAGATTGTTCAGAGCACTTTCAACCAGAGGCAGAAGCAAAACCCACAGAACTTCAAGCCCTTAGTGTAGCACCAAGATAGTTTTGCATATTCATTGAACTTAATCCTAAATGTCTGTGTTCTAAGAACTCTATTTGGCCAGATGGAACTTCATCTAAAAACGACATGAGGTAAGCGGAAAAGAAACCTGAGAAAAAGCAGTCTTGAAAGAAGTGTATAATATTCTGTCAAATATGTTAGCTTCAATAAGTATTCTTAAGTTCTTAAGGAAAGAAAATTTGAGTGCAACAAAGATAAAATTGTAAAACTGCAAATACATTGCAGAAAACAAAACACAGAATACCTACCTGATAAGACTACAGGTTACTAAGGCAATTGTTAACTAACAATCTGCCCTAATTAGATAACTATAAGTGAAAAGAAGTAGTATGAGAAATTCCTCAATTGGAAAGCACAGTTTTACAGAGAAGTGAAAAAAAATAAACCCCCAGAAAAGTCAGAGCAACTGCTACCAAAATGTTGATTTTTAGACCAATTAAATGCTCACCTTGTAGATTAAAAATACTATTAAACTGTTTATTTTACACATCACGCCCGCTTTCTACACAGCAATTTTGAATTAGAAATGTACTTAATTGTAACAGTTCATTTTTCATATGGAATGCAACTTCTTGCATACTCATACCCTAGATTTGTAGAAACATTGAATAAATTTCATAAGCAAGCCAGAGGAGAGAGACTGACTGAAAGCACAGACACTGTGTTCAACACAAGAGTTCCAACAGAGATGAGCTACAGACCAGGCAATACCTAAAGGCAGAATCAGAGCTGACAAAGCTGTCAGGGAAAATTATCCACACGAGATTTGATACCCAATGAATGATATCACAACCTTTAACTGAAAGAGACAACGTTCTTCAAATACAAAGTGAGTTTCCTTGAAAATGTGTGAAGTTCGGTGTTTTCAGGTTTGCCTTTTGACCAATGAAAGACCATGATATCATTCAGGGACAGAGATCACGATGTACAAAAGACTATTTTTATTTCTACCCCCAAATATTTCCATATTTGTTTGCTATTCCCGTTTGTTTGGAAATGGGGAGATGGCACATGAGAGGATTGAGTGAGAGCTCTTCTCCCAGCTGGGCTGACTGCAGGAGCAGTGCTGCTCCTCAGACATATTCAATTACTCAACGTGCTTTTACGCTACTGACGTTTGTTTCACATGTGGTTTGTGAAGGAAAGATTTATTTAGCACATATTTTGGAATGGCACACATGATTTTGACAATATACCTTCTGGAACCCAAAAAACATTGAAAATTCTTAGAACCTGAAGACTCTGTTCTGTCAGTCACTCTGCTTTTAGAAATAGATTATAAAAGTTATACTACAAAAATATTTCATCTTCATATCAATCAATGGCTGAAAGATTTAAAGGCTCTCTTCCTAATAATGAAGTTACATTTAAGGGGGGGAATGTGAGCCTTTTGTACACCTTCAGGAGTAATGCAAGCTCCAAGGTAAATATTTGGAGGTTGTACATCAAGAACCAAAGGGAAAAGTCTTTTGACTTTACAAACAACTCCTGATTCGTGAAGGCAAAAAGTAATCATAAAAAGGAGAACAAAAACAGCAGCAAGGCTTGATTTTCTAAAGAGAAGAATGTACAAATCAAGAGAAATTACGATAGATACAACACAAGAGCTTGTAAAGCCAAACTTAACACTTTAACAGAAATCTTTCAAAAACCGTTTTTCCCCTCCCCATCCCAAAAGAAACCACTCAAAAAGAAACCAGCTAATCTTTTAGGATGAAAAAAGTACAATAAAGAGTTGCATTTTCTACTTAGAAAAGCAAAACCTGCAGCTCGTTTCTAGACATCTATTGCTGCAGGCTCATCGGGTTCCAGTTTATAGGAGAATCGTCTGCAGCAAAGGCTATTGAGAGAAATGCCACACCTGTTGACCCGGGTTGGGCTACACCTCCCCATCAGTCGTTCCAGCATTCTTCTAACAGATGTGCATGCTGTTTCCCCATCTGAGAAGCAGCACATGGAGTCCAAGCAGTTGATACCTGAACCTGCCTCAGTAAGCTGGAAAAATCAAATAGAAAAATAGAAAAAAGAAAAATCAGTACTCACAAATTCTAGCAACGAAGATGTTACCAAAAAACACTTAGGAAAAGCAGGTTTTCTTAAAGCTAGAGTGTTGAATATTTTTCAATTTTATAGCAGAACTACAATAATAATATTACCACTTCCTAAGGTCTACATACACTGAAATTTCTTCTTCCCAAGGTTTGAGTGCAGCCTTGCTGAGCGCATGGAAATAGCCTGGCACCACATCTGCCTAACACTGGAAATGAACTGGCCAGGAATCCCCTCCAACAAACCCCACAGCAGAGCACATGCACTTCCAGCTGGGATGCCTTGATTCACCTCTGTGGCCCTACAACAATTTACACCAGCTCAGCCCTATTTTAAGGGAAATTTATCAAGACAAAGCTTCAGGCTGCAGAATACAACACAGCAACCCGAACCCAAGTAATTCTTCCTCAAGAGCACAATGCAACTTCCTAGAATAATTGACATTATATCACTACCATAGATACCCTTGGCTTGGTACAGAACAAAAGCACATTCCTGATTGTGTGAACGTGGTTTCTCCAAAAGCAAACAAGGCTGATGTCAGAAAGGTTTAGTCATATTCATGGCAGCATGAAGAATAATTCAGCATTAGCATAATAAACTCTTTCAACAGCTCATGTTTCATGGGTGAGAAAAAAAAAAGGAATAAAAAAAATAAAATTAAAAGAAAGCAGTAGCAGATGTATGGGTGTAAGTGCCACCTACCACTGTGCTCCTTCACAGCACTGCTGCACCAACTGCAGCGTACCTGGAATCTCCTACTTCTGCAGAGAGAATATCCTAAACTGACTTCAGGAACCATTACAAAGAGAAATGAAAATGTGAAGTGTGGGGATGCTTTTTAATTTAATTTTAAACTCTGTATGAGAGTATCCTGTCAAACAAATACTGAACACAGAGGTTGAACTTATGCATCCATTACCCTCTCCTCACACCAGTGAAAGAAGAATTCAGGGAGGAGGCATCTTAGTCCATGACAGGACACAGCTCACTTAAGACCTTCCCACAACTTTTCACCGTGACACCAAGGGTCACCCTTGTCTGAAGATTCTGTTCTTGAGCCCCAATTTCTTTCACGCCACCCAGAGCTGCCAAACACTGCAAGGAAAGCAAAGAACCTCAAGCGCTCCCTATGGGAATGGTTTGCTATGAGTGGACACACTCTCTTTCCTAACTCCCCCAAACAGGCAGCTGGACCCATTTACAGCTTCACAACAGAAGAACAGCCTACACAACAAGGAAGAGGCAGCTAACAGAAACAAGAGGCTTTTGGAAATAAGAGAAAAATCTCAACTGGTAGGACGAGAGGAACACACGCAGAGCTGGTGTTTGTTTCCATGCACCTTCTCCTGTGCCTGCCCCTTCCTCAGCCCTGTGCCCCATTCCCCACAGCCCCTTCAGGCCTTCCCATCCCATCCCTCACTGTGCGGTTCACAGAACTGTCACTCAGCAGCTCTTGGAATGTACAGCATTCTCTACAAGCTGAGCCCCCCAACCCTGTGGATGCTGCACCTCAGAGGCTGTGGCTGAGTACAGGCAGAACACGCCTTAACTCACACACTCATCTGGGGGTCTTTGGGACACAAAAGGAACATTTGCTGTCACAATGAACTTCTGTACCTGAGAGGCAGGAGCAGAAGATTTTTAAGTGATGGGTGTGAAAGGGGTTCTGGTTAAAAGACAAACAAAACAAACACACCTCAACAGAGCCTGACTCCCTGAACACCCTCATGAAATGACCACCATGGCTGGTCCCAACTGCAGTGCCACAGAAGATACCAGAATCAGGAACTGCACACTTCAGAGCACTGCAGTACCAGCAAATATGACCTTCAGAGGCACCTCAGATTGTGCTCTAAGAGTTGTGACACAAGAGATTATGCAGAGCAGAAGGGATTCCCATTTGGAGGTCAGCAGGCAAACCCCCTGCTGCAGATGGAGTGACCTTCCCAGCTCTTGTCACAGCAATACAAAACTGTAACGTTCCTACACTCAAGGATTTCAAACAAGTATTTAGTTCATCTGTTATCCTCAAGTAGACCTTTAAAGTTACTGCAGAAAGTCACATTACAGTGGCTGTATGCTGGATCAGATGAACCAGAGCATTCTTTTCCTTAGAATCTGTTACCCTGAGAGCCAGCAGTCCTGGATATTACCCAAAGACTGTCAGAAAGAGGAACCAAGAGTAACCCAAAAGAGCTTCCAAGGAGCAAACCCTCAGCTCTGGATTTTGGAGGTCTAATGTCTCCTTTTCTGGAGAATCTCCTTTATTCTTCACAAATGAGATACAAAAAGCTAAGATCATGCTTGAACCACAAGTTATGGAAAAGTTAATATCACTTTTTTAAAAAATGGCAAATGAGACCTTACATAAGCCTGGAAACAAGAAGTCTGTTCTGTCAAACTCACAGTTAAGTGAAAAGAAATACTGTGAGACCATTAAGGACAAAAAACCCAGTTAAATTTTATTATGTAGATATATTATTTATCATTGCCTGGTGAACATGAATTTTTGTATTTACATCCACTGCCTGGAAGGAAGATAGACATGCTAGCGAATCCCTTTTCTCACTTTCTTTCTGTGGAGGACAGTTATGGTCACCGTTTTATACCAAAGTAAAATCTGGCATGGGCAAGGCAGGAAGACCTCAAGACCTGAAATAAATCCTCAGGAAACACAAGGCAGGAGAGACAATGCTTTTAAAAAATTATTAAGTATAGAGAAATACCAGGTACTATTAATATTTGAGCAAAAATATCTGGAATCTCAAGAAACATAATACTTCACATGAGAATGGCCCCTTGGATGTAATAAATCAAAAAGCAACTGAAGTGCAGAATTAAAGAATGATTCAGCTCGATAAAGGAAAAAAATCAAACCAACATTCTATGATGCAATTTTTCTTGTAGATACCAAAAATATGGGTATTTTGGAGCTGGCTCAATGACTGTCTCTGTATGATATATGTAAATAAAAACACACACATTAGGGTACAGTGGGAGTACTACCTAGTGGAGGTAAGAACTGTCGGGCAGGCAAGATGGGTCTAGCAGCTGCCTATTGTCCTCCCCTCTGTGCCTGCTTTCAGCAAAGTCACATGCTGAGCTGACTGAACCCTTATCTTCTTCCATCTGGAAGGACAGAAAAGCAACAGATCTTATAAAGCACCATGCTTGCATTGCTTTAAAACAGTTACCATTGTTACAAGAACTTTCACAGGTCTGGTCTTGAGAGAACAAGGCATATTTACAAGGTCAAGAGGCAATTTTTATTTTTGGTGGATCAAATGCGGTTTCTCAGCGCCCAGGTGTTCAAAGTGTTTGGCCTTTTTGCGCTTTACAGACTACAACAAGGAAACCCAACAATTTGGAATCTATCTAAAATTCTTAGGTTTTGGATTTTTATTTGTTTTCCCCCTCTAACAGAAAGGATCATTTCAGTTTGTCTTATTGCAGGTTATTCCACATGCCACAAGACAGACATTTCAACCCAAGATTTGATCACAGTGAAAAGTTGGGACTTTGGGGAATGTGTTTAATCCTGTACACCAAGTTAAGAGCACTACAGGATATTTTCCTGAGCCCAGGTCCCAGATGCCAACATTCTGGTGCCACATGGATGTTTTAGAAAATTGAGATGGGGTGGTTATTACTATTCCACAATTAAGTTAAAACTTGCTCCCTACTGTAAATTTCACTATCTCTAACCTTTAATACACCATATACCAAAATCCCAATTAGATTTAAAAATTTTAAAGAAAATATATAGGAATGTTGACATCTAACAACTTCACTGCCATGATGTTTTCATCACTTCTTTTTCTACTCTTCGTATCAAATGAACCTACAAGTGCCAAATTATTTCATTATTTCCAAGTCATTAGACAAAAATTTCTTCAGGTAAGTAGTATGTGCACTTTTGTGATTGAAGTCAGATCCAAAAATGGTGCATTCATCCCTCGTTTCCTCATATTACTGCAATAGATTCTGTGGATTAGCCAATGGATCAACACCAAGCTATGCTAACACAATGAACAGGTACGTAAAGGAGGAGATTACCCTTGATCAAAGTGCAGCACATCGGGGTGTTCTAGCACACCTCACTAGTGGGAATTCATGCTTCCACTTGGACAGTTTTCTTGGGAATTGCCTGTTCCTTACAGAAAACACAGGCTGCAAAAAGGAACAGAGACCTCTCCGCCCCCGACTTGACACAGCTGGGCTGGGTCAGACCTGAAAGCTGTAGGGGGGAATCCTATGGAACAGGAGCTAGAGTTAAAAATACAGAAAAGGAAGGAAGGCCACAAAGCCAGGGGCTGGAGACTGGAGCTCTGGAGGCAGCTAAAGAGCAGATCTGGACTGAGATGAAGTGAAAACCAGGCAACAACAGACTCATGGGGCTGGAGATGGGGAAGGAACAGAGTTTGGCTGTGACAAAGTAAATGCTCCAGAGCCCTGGACATAACACTGTGCACTGACAGCCTTCTCTGTAAATAAAATCCTTGCTGGTGTTTTACATTTCCCCTGCTCTGGGAACAGTTCATAACACACTGTCCAAAGGTAGAAACTCTGTAAACATAGTTAATCCCATCAGTAAGTAGAATTAAAACATCTGTCCAAGTAGCACTTCTCGAATGTGGCTTAAGATTTGTGACAGTTTTTACAAAGCACAGGACATGTAGACATATGTGCACACAGAACACTTTCTTTACAGATAAAAACATGAAATGAGATACAGTGGGACCCAGTTAGAACCCTAAGATACACATTTCACACATTCCAACTACTGGAGAGGCAGCTGTGGAGGAAAGCAGTGCTCAGCCAGACTCCAGCTAAGCACACCTGCACCTGCCTGTGCTGCCTCATCTCCTCTTCATCCCCTTCCAAAAGGGACAGTAAAGGTCACAGGTGACACTAACAGGCACACACAAGACTGCAATTCCAACTTACAGGAATCACCTGGACACTTAGAAGATCCCCCTCAAAGATCTTAACTGTACATCACCAATGTACTCAATATAAATTTGAGTGAATGCACATTGTGAAGCCTACAGAAATAAAAATTTATTGCAACATCATACTTCTCTTGTCATTTGCATTCATAAAAGAAGTCTTCTTTTGATCTCAAGAGAAGAGTAAGCATTTTGGCAGAACAAGGTGTAACTCAGTTTACAGTTATGCTCCTTTTGAGACTTTTAATACATATTTACAAACAACAAAAACCTGCCAAAGTCTGTTCATCAACCTCCATGCATTCTGCAGTCACAAAGGATGCAATCCCTGGGTGGGCAGGTACAAATGAGGTGTGACAGATTAGCTGCTTTACAGCCAGGTATTTGCCAGGCAGCTGTTTTGTTTCATGCTCCTACAGCTTTCCTTGCCTTCTCTGCCCTATTGCTTTGGGAAAACCACAGAAACCAACTCATGCTCTTCACTCCACATTAGATTTTATTTAGTATAGTGAAGTGAGTAGTTTCTGTCTATCAATTGATTTTCCTTTTCACTGTTTTAGGCAAGGATCCACAGGATAACTTCTGAACTTTGTCCAAAGACTGAATAAAGAGCTAGAGAAACCCAAATCCTTGTCTGCTTCTTGTTGCACTTTACAAGGTCAACTGCATATTAGAAAGCAGCCAGTGCTTGTATTTCAGGTACTATCAGATACTCAAGTGCGAAAATTCTGACATACAAGAGAATTAAATTTGCATAATCATTTGTTACTCATGGACAAAACAGATTTCCCCCTTTTTTCAACTCTTCCCTAAGTTCAATGCGAAGAAAATTACCTCACATTAGCAAGGATTCTCCTGCTTTTAGCATTTTAATGGCTACAGTGTTGCATTCCTAGACAGCTTTATTTTCCTTTGACTATCCAGCTGTATAACCATTAAGACATGTTTAGTTTTTGAAATTTTAACAGAATCTTCTGTTCTAAAACCTTTGGTGTAGACATGATGTGTGACATAATTCACTTAAGTAATTCACTGAGAAAACAGGGACCTATATACACTTATCCAAAGTTCTTAAAAGTCAACTTGATAAACCAAGACATCTGATAAATTAAGAATTTGAAAAGCTAACTCGTAAAAGCTTTTGCAGAGGAACCTCCCCAATATGTTGCTGAGTTTAAAAGCTTTCAAAAGCTATGCTGCACTTTGCCTGTTTTAAAGCTATTAAAGTGCTGAATTCAAAACAAAACAAAACCAGCCCACCACTATCCCCCTGGGTGTTTGGAAATCCAGGGTGTTGTGTTTCACACTGGGGTCACTAACACCACAACACAATGGCCATTTCAAGTTCTGCCTTGTAAAGCTGTAGCGCACTCTCAGAGGAAGTACAAAACTTTTCTCTTTTCGTTAAATAAATGGCAATTAAATCCCTAAAGTGTAGGTTAGTTGGTTCTCCTAGGCACCTATTTGCACATTTTAACAACAAAGTCACCCTGAAAAATATTTAAAAGGAATCAGATCTTTGCATTAATTCTTGTTATAGGATGTAGAAGTAGATATTGGTGGAATTGAACAGATTGAGACATTGCTGATGCATATGAAAGCCTAAGTCTTACAAAAGAGAATCAGCATTTGACGGCGTTTCATGTGCTGAAATCAGTGCGTTTGAAGAGTTGCAGAATCATGTTTTACCTAAACAGACACATGTATGCTTTGATCTTGTTTTGAATAATTTTCTGGGACTTTGTAGCCAAATGCCTTTAGGGACATGTATCTATACACATTGAAAACAAACAACACTCACTTTATAGCTTCACAAAACAGACACAAAAAGCCTCAGCTGCACAAGGGCATGGACGCACCCAAGCTTCAAACATTTTCTGCTCTTTCGACACAATTGAAAGCAAATTAAAATGGGCAAATAACTCGCAAGAAATTGCTGCCTGAAGTACATGGATCTTCCTGCCACAGCCTTATAAAGCTGAAATTATCCAGCATGCAAAATGCACTTAACTTTTATCATTAAGGAACTAGAAGCATTAGAACCATGCTAGAAACTACGATTACTTAAAAATGGATGCAAGAAGAGCTGATCTTTATTCTGGAAGTTGAGCATCATGCTAGGGATGTTTTTTCCTTTAAAAAAAAAAAAAAAAAAGCACGTCCAACACATGCTGCTTAGGAGAAGCATTTGGCTCAGAAACACAGAGCAAAGCTTAGAAATCACCAAACTGAATGTTTCTGCACTACAGGTTTGCCCTCTCAACCCCGCTAATATATAGTCATGCCTCTTCCCATCTCTCTCAGCACTGGTTAGTTCACCTTGAGCATGCATAAGAGTTGATGAGGAACTGTCCCTCCTACTCTACCTAATTTTGCTCAGCTGATTCCTTGCCCTGGACAATGGCTGCAGTGCGATGAACTCGTCACTTAAAGCAACTCTGTTGGAGTACATCTACAATTGGACAGAGAAGGGATGGAACATACATGTCAGTAAGTAGCAGTAGTAATTTTCTAAGAGAAAGACACAGGACAACACATTGTTATTTCAGTGGAATACACATTATATACAGAACACAAGCCTGGTACCTTCAAGACAGCTCCTGGGACCATCACAGCCAGTCACTGTTTGGCAGGACCATTCTTAAAGTACCTTTGGTTTCAAACTGAGAGAAAAGGCCCACACACTTTCACATCTGTGCTCTACCAGACACCTTTATTCTGTATTGCTTTCTCCCCTCAGTAGTGCTGTGATCTATTGTTACCCAAAGATTTACATTTTGATTCAAATTTACCTTACTGTCCAATTCCTCCTGTATGGTTCTGTAACACACCTATACTGAGAAATTGCCCACAAGCTACTTCAGGGCAACTGACCTCAGTGAAACATAAGATGGCTTTTCTTTACGCCAGCAAAAACCCCTTTGAACACAGCAAAACTAAAATAAATGCAGTAACACACATTCACCTGAAGTGCATTAAGGAACATGAAGTTTATCAAGCTCATCCTCTATAAAAGTCAACTCATGCTTGCCTGTCAAATTTTTAGTTTTTAGTTTCCCAAAATGAATGACTGAGATTTAAGTTGCTGTGACAGAACAATATTTAAATTTAAAAGCCTATCAAATTTCTCTGTCATTATCACTTAAATTTCTCTGCTCTCTTATGAATAACTTAGCTACATGCAACATCTAACAGATCAGAGGCAAACTCACATTTGATGCTATCACCTTATACTAACAAAAAGATATAAAATCAAGGTAAAGCAGATTCCTACAGATACAGTGAATTCAGAGCACTAAGTCAGGTAAGTCACACACAAAAAAAAATCTGGAAAATTAAAACAATAGGGGCAAGAATTTTCAGCTGACAAATGTGTGTTTTGCTCACTGCTCCTGGGATTAGTTTAGAATTTAAATGATGGCAGACAGAAACAAATAACCTAAATAGCCGCAATTTAAAAACAAGGAACTAGATCATGTAACAATTTATCTTTCCATGATAAAAACCCAGTAACTATAAACCAAGCTTTTTCTTTCCCCCAATATGAAAATATACTAAGGTGGTCCTACAATTAAAAATGAATAATTAAACATGTTCAGTTATACAGAGGGTGCACCTACACTATGAAAAATAATTTGAAAGGACGATATACAAAATTCCATATTTACTCCTTCAATGACTTCCACAGTATTCATTAGCATCAGTCATCATCCTTAGTGTTTAGGGCAAAGATATTCTCCAAACCCTTTCTATCTGAAAGTCAGTCTCTTCCTCTGCTTGGAAATGGAAAGAAAAATATTTACTAGGAATTTTAAACACAAATTATGAGGTATGATCATAAAAGAAGCATTCTGTCACTTCTTGAAAACAAATGTGCTAAGCTGATCATCTGCTCCTCTTCAGTGATATCCACTTCCTCACTGCAAGAACAGTGAATGAAATCCAGTGGAGCTGACTGTCACATTAAAGCAAGAGTAAGAAAATCTCAACAGATTAAACCTCAAGAAAGGAACAAAGAGGTGCCTCCTTTTTGCAAATACATTTGTAGCGATAATTTCACTATAAGACACACAAAGAGAAACCACTGGATGCCTACTGAAGAATTTCTGATCAAATCCCATTTCAGATACCTTGACATTGCAGCATCAGGCATTAAGAATTTTCAGAGAAAAGACTATTTTGGTAAACAGAGACCCCAGTGCTGACTCTGTCAAATGAAAAGTAGAAAGCAAATAAGGAAAAAAAGATAACTAATAAAGAGGCACAAAGCAAAATCCCCAGGCCCAGGAATCAAAATATGGCCACAGGAAAGGTGTTAGATACTCATCAAGATTCCTTCTGAAAAACAGAAAGTCCTGCTGTGACCTTGTCTGCACAGCTGTAATGGCATTAAACTGAATCCAGAAATTCTTTAGAAAGGACTCCTAAATCAAGAGAATGCAGCAGGAAGGATACGGATAAAGGCAGGAAAATCCATGTGGCTTTTTGGGGTTTAGTTCAAGCACTTCAAGAACATGAAAAACCTCAAGAACCACACAATTCTCAGGCCAGGCAGCAAGAGGTGATGTACAGAAAGGAAGGAGAGAGAGTGTTTGATAAGCATTGCCACTAGTTTTTGAAGGGACTAGAGAAGATAGCTAAGTACCATTACCTACAGACACTCTAATCCAAGAAGTGCAGTGATGTGCAGTCCAGAGTCTTACCAGGTCTACCTGAACAGTCTCGTGAAAGCCAGAGGTTATTCACCTTGGCTTTTAGCTACTAAATTCCAAGACAGGAAGAAGCAGCCAATATTCCAGTTTTGGAAAGAGACTAGTGGGATATTTTGGCTGGCAGTAGGCTTGTCGGCATGATGTTGATCCTGGGCAAATTAAGAAAACATCTCACATGGATTTTTTTTTAAACACACAAATTAGAAGGGTAATATAATTTAAATAAATCAACGTGCACTTACATCAAAGTAATTACAAGATTAGATGCTAAAGATACCGCAGTGATGCAGTGCAGTCAGGAGTTCTGCATGGCACACAGCTCAGTGCCACTTGCATTAAGCAATTAGGACACCACAAAATCGATCTGGCACACGGGTGGACAGAAAGCTGCTAAGAGGTTTCAGACCATAACTGTGCATGGGATGTCTCTGTCAGCTGGGTTCTTCATTCACTTTCACTATTTTTGGCCCTATGCTAATTGACCTCTCATCAGTGACCTGAAAGAAACCAACATCACCACCTGCAGACGTGTAGAAGATGCAGAAGACCACAGGTTATTACTGACGTATGTTATTCTGTAATCTGAATGTAGCTGGGGACTCTTTATTGCCATACTCGGCACCGATATCTGCTGTGCTGGAATATTGTGTCCACTGGTGAAATCCAAAACTTGAGGTTGAAGGAGAGTGAAAATTACAGGAGAATCACAAGAATGATGAGAATATTCTAAAACAACCTTTTTGACTGAAGATGCAAGTCCAATCTACCTATCAGTGCTAAAATTAACTTGATCACAAAGCTAACTGTGAATAAAAGAAAAACAGTAATAGAAACCTTCTCAGTTTAGCAGAAGAAGTATAAAAAGATAAAACATTGAAAACTGAAACCAGAGAGACAGTCACTATTAGAACAATAAATAGGTCAGGATGACTTCTCTGTAACTGTATCTAAAAAGAAGAAAACACTCAGAGATAAGATATTTACCTAAAAGACAGTCTAATCTCACCAGAATGATTTAAAGGATTTTCTTTTTTGTAGCCTGTGTCAGGCAGAAGGGAGATTCCATTACCACAGCATAACTTTAGACCTTGTATATGAATCTGTGAATCTGCCACATAGGTAATTAGCTTTAATTAAAGAATCAACAATCAAATGCATAGCATATGAAATGACTGAGATTTAAGAAACACTAATTAAAACAGGTTTTACTAAAGTAATTTTTAAAATTATTGTTTCCATTATATTTTAAGAACTATTCAGTGCCAATTAGAGTAGTAGCTTCTAACATCTAGACAAAAAGTAAGTTACCATCAATAAAACAGTATAAAAATGCACAGTATGATCCTTTCATACAGCTGCAAGCTGAGATGCAAATGACTGAGTGACCCTTTCATAAATAATTCTATTCTTTTTATTACCAATTACTAAACATAAACATTACTGCCTTGTAAAATGGTGTCCTCACTTTCATAATTTTAAATTAACAAGTGTATTTCAAAATGAGAACACTTCTCTGCATTAAACATGACAGCAATGTAAGAGGGTAACTATCGGTCAAGTTGGATACAAAAGCATAACATTACCTGAGCTTTTTCAGTACTTGTTGGTTGCAGATGTCTGTACAGCACTTTCTTCACAACATCAATAAACAAACAAGCAACTACTATGAGGATTATGGCAAACCAAGCAGAACCACTTGACAACAGTTGAACAAATACAAAGTACATGTCCTGGGTATGTAAAAATGGCCTGAAAAGTTAAAAGAAGTGGCAATTACTAAAAAGAACTTCCAGGAACCAAAGTACAGCACAGGCTGTCTCAAGTGTATCTTATTTTACATCAAGCAGAGAGGCTCAGGATTGCAGAGTCACAACTGCACCATGTCCATGTGAAGTCCAGCAACCTGCTGGACCTGACCTGCAAATGAGCTCCAGGGAAAGAGGGCACTGAACTTTGGAGGAGAAGGTTCTGATTTAGTTTTAAATTGTACTGCAGAGAATCAATCACCACCCTATCTCCCCAGACTCCAAACTACAAGCAAAACTACTTCACTTTACTGATTCTAACCCCAGCATCTTTATTTCTGTTGCAATTATTTACCTATTAAATAGCACTTCTGGGAACCTATTTACTTCTTAAAAATGCCTTTATAGTTACAGGTTGTCAGAGACAGGTACTGTGTGTCCTTGAGCACAGGACTGCACAGCAGCACTTCTTAAATGTTTCAAAGAATCACCAAAAGCAAGTGGCCAGTCTAGATTTAAAACTTTTTTTTCCACAAACCTGTTACAAAATTCAGAGCAAGATGGTAGAACATGATATTTCAGTGTTTTTTTAGCTTCATTGATACTACATGTGATTAAAAGGTGGGGGGGGGGGGGGGG
>WBMY01012068.1:275361-319426 GCA_013397315.1 Donacobius atricapilla
CTTACCAGATAATTCCCCCATAAAACAAGGAGAATATGAAATAAAATACAATGGATCCCCAAGTAACAAAATGGTTTATCCATGTCCAGAAGTGAGTTTCTAGTGCCATCTAAAACAGAGATAACCTCAGTGAGCTTCTGTTTTCTACCCCATTCACAGAAAATGATAAATATCAGTCAAAACACATTTATTAATTTCCAGCCCAAACACTAAATATTGGTGTAACACACTAAAACTAGAGAAAAAAATTCAACCGCTGTTGAAATTAAACGTAAGTTACTTATCTGGAACCCTCAAGAATCAGTAACTTTGGAACCAATTTGAAATTCCTGCTTTATTACATATTTCCCTATACATCCAAACCCAGAGAGCAGTCAGTGTGGTATCATACCTTCATCGTGACAGTTATAACCATAACTGTGAAGACCAAAGTACCAAATGTCCAGTTCCCAAACATCTAAGAAAATGGCAAGGGAAAAATCATGGAAGAACAAAATATCAGTTAAGAGCATTCACAGTAAGTTAAATTCTTCTCAAGTCAGCTACACTAAAGAAATAAGACATAAGCTTGTGACAAGTAATCATCATGAAAAAGCAAGGAGGATACAACATAAACTACCAGAAAAAATACATGTTATGGTAAGAGCAAAATTAACGACCCACAAGTCATCTTTTTTCTTGGTTCAAAACAAATCACCACAAAGGCTACACGATATATGAAAAAAAAAAAAAAAAGGCCAAAGCAGTAACATGAAATGATAGGAAAATGAAGACAGCAATTTGATCTATTAATTATAAGCATCCAATAGAAAGGAAATATTGGGTGGAAGGTATTCACTTTAAGAGTAAAACACTTCTGAGTTTAAACATTTCCAGATAATTTTAAACATGCAGCATCAAATGAAGGTTTACTTTTAACCCCAAGCACAATTCTAAAATTCAAAAATAATGGTGCCATTGTATTTTACAAAGAAAATTCAAAGGAAAAGACACTTTGTTTCAAGGCTAATAAACACAAAATTAAGCTCTAATTATGAAACACTGAAATCTGTCACTTTCATATTCTCTTGTGCACATAAATTAAACTATCAAAACTCTGAACAAGGTCTACAACAATAAAATCTCAGCTCTGACAACCAAGCAGGGATGCTGAGGTTGTATCCATCTACACACATGCTACTCAGGGCTACCACTCTACACCAGGTCCAGCCTGGAACTGGCTGGGGGATCACAGGGAAGATGTTGCTGTTTCGCAGCTGCTTTTGCCACTGACAAACTGAACAATGACCAAATCCTCAACCGTGTTTACTGGTAGCAGACTAAGCAAGCAAGGAGGAAGGTACCACATGCAGACAAGCAACTAGGGTCATCCTAGAGCTGATGTGTCAGTACAGCACAGGGCACGGAACTGGGATTCACATGGTTGTAGTTCTTGTTGCAGAGCTCTGACCAAAACATCCCAACAGCCTGAGGACAGATCTCACAACTGCTTCGCTCACTTATACACAAGGTACAAAACTGAGGCAGCCATGAGTCTGGATTTACTGCTAATTTTAAAGATCTTTGTGATAACGTGCCTTCTTGAAGCCTTGGATTTACCTGTCCTACCATGGTTAACAAGTAACGTGCTTGTTGCAAACTGCTGCAATATGCATCTTAAAAGTAAAATTAAACTTCTCCTGAGTGACCTGTGAAAGAAAGTGTCTTTGCTAACACTGCTCTCAGTGGTCACAGAGTTAGAATACAAAACACGAACAGGTTCTTGCCACCATTTTATTTTTGAACACATTTATACTGTGGATGCTGCATCCTTTAATCCTATGAAGTAACAGATACAACATTTTGTATCTCCTCCTCTTCTAAACTCTTACCATTTGCCTGTTAGGTTTCAATATCTGACGACATGCACAGCATGGAAAAGGGGGGAGAAAAAAGAACTAAAAGATCAAGTAGTTGTACAACGTGTTGAGGTAAGCCCAACAAAGCACCAAATTATTTACAATCTCTTCTATTCTGCTGTGCTCTGAAGTGAGAACGTGGGATGGAAACGTGAGGCCTTGCACTAACACTACCCTGCACCACAGAGCTGTACTTCTTGAGGACTTTAAAAAAGCACTTCAGCAGTGCACAAAACCCTCTTGCCTTTAATTTTGGCTTTTCCAGGCACATGTTAAATTTGCACTATGCAATGCAATTATTTCACTGCAACACAGCTCTACCAGTTCTAATCACCATTTTTTAGCAAACACAGAGAGGCAGAGTAAGTAAAACCCAGAAAAGTCTTATAATTTATTTGAAGTCATATCACATAAGAAGCTAAAGGGCAGCTGCCAATTCCCCAAACCAAACAGTTGTTAGCAAATACAATGGAAGAAGTCTCTTCCTGCCCTGTGGACATTTAGTAAGCAATTTTGAAGTGAGGTGCTTTGACAGCTGAAGATGGATGCACCACACACACTGATTCATAGTCTAAAATTACCTCATTACAAGAGTCCTGAAGGACCTTTACCAGCGCACAAGAATTTCAAATCCCACAGCTTGTAACAAATGACAAGAGAGGACACACTCATGCCTCAGCTGGAAAGAGACATCTTAGTCTAAAGCACAACTATTTTAACATTCTTATCAAACATCTGATGATGGAATGGGTGCTCCAGGTGGCTGCAGCACTCCCCCCTCACTGCTCCTCCCTCTGCAGGGATGCTGCCAGCCAGCAGCTGTGCCTGCAGCCCCGCAGGACCATTCTGTTCACTGCCTGTGCATCACTGCACCTCTGATTAAACTTCCCGAGCTCACACCCACTCCCTGGCACCAGGTGACGCTGGGAATTCAGCAGGATGCTGCTTTTGTCCCTTGTGCCATAACTTGCAACTCTGCCAAGCACGATGAGAATTGGCAAGTTCTTCATGCCAGTATTAAGAATGGCATAATGAGAAGCAAATGTATTTTTCCATTACTATCCATGTTTAATGAGGGAAAAATCAGTATCTAATTGTTCTAAATTGAGTTAACTAACCCAGAACCTTGGGAAATAAGGAAACAGACTTGTAATGGTTTCATTCAAGCTTTGGAGTTTTTTCTGTAAATGATTCTTCCTGTGAACTTTAACATCTTTAAAATAAAAAGTGTCAAATTAGTGTATGATGATTTCATTAAATTTTGGCCTTAAAACATTTATTGAATAAAAAGCATAATTTAAAAGCAGCTTCCACTGCTAAATTTAAAAAAAAAATCAGAGTAATTAAAATAACATATTTTCAGGAGAAGTTTTAAGACTTCTGTCAACTTTCAGCCTAACTTTATAACAGTTACTGAAGAGAAGCTATTGCTTGACGCTGCAATTAAGTCCAATTCAAAATGTGTTTCGAACGAATGATTATAAATTCTTGTTTGCTGACATTATGAGATAGGATTTTGACAAAAACAGTTTACAAAATACAACAATGTTTAAGACAACCACGATACATCTTTTCTCTTGAAAGATATGTTCTTCAGGGACATATGCTTTCTGACAACACTGTACAATTTCCATGCTAAGAAATGTGACTCTTGAGAGCACACACAAATACTGACAAAGCATCTTTGATAACTGAAGTTCATAAAAACAAAAATTTTCGGACACAGGCCAATTTCTCAAAAAAACACTAAGAAATATCACCAAAAATACAGTGGTAGAGTAACACTTAGGATATTGTACCTGGCCATTTCCCAGCAGAGAAGTGTCTTCTCCCATTAGAAGATACGAGCCATAAAAGAAAACAAATGCATGAAAGAAGCCCAAGATGGTCCAGTAAAGAAATGGTTTAAACCCCAGATGGGCATTTTTACTGATGTCTCTGCAGAAATAAAACAGATTTTGGATTTCATACTGTCCATAACCATCAGCTATCCACACTGCATGACTGCTACTGCTTTGAATAAATGCAACTTTCCACTGCACCAAGACACATTTAACAAATGCTGACATATGAAAAAAATACATAAATCATGGGCAAAAAAAGAACTCTGAGCTCTCATGATTTGGCTCTGCTTTAAGGAGCGGTCACCAATGGTCAGGGTCTCTAAGGGGTCAAATTCAGAATAGCACAAACTAGAATTCTTGTCCCTGGAGGTGGAACTGCAAGAGGAAGAAAAAGCCAGATCTCCTGATACTTACCCCTTGCTCTGCTTAAAAGACCTTTATAAAAGGAGAAACATCTGAGAGAAGACATCTCTTTTTCACAAAAATACCTATTTTTTTCTCCAAAAAGCAATATGCAGTGCAACATGCTGCCACTGGGAGGACACCTAATTCTACAGGAAATCACTCCCCCTCTTAGAAAGGGATTTTTTTGTGGTGATTCCCCCAGCCATGGTGTCCTCGTTTTTCATTCTCCTGTCTGACTGATTTTCACCTCCTACATGCAATGGAGGGGAGGGCTGCCAATCATGTTATCTGACCAAGTGCTCAATGCTTTTCACTTGCAACATGGTTGACATAAAAAGACACTTCTCTTAAAATATTCCTTTGAATTAACTTTTAGGATGAGAAGTATGTAGCCTCAATTCTTCCTCATCAAGACAGTTCCTAAAAATGCCTAAATTACAGATAATTATTGTGCGGATGCCTAACAGCAGGTTCAGAGCTGTTCAGATGCCACTGCTGCTGTAGAAGACGTGCCCTGGGGGAAGTGATGCAGGACATACGTACCTGTAGAGCACAGGTTTACTCTGCAATACATGCGGGTGCACATGCTGCTCAAAAAGACTGTAGATGAGGACAGGCAGGGAAGTGAAACAAATATTGTACAAAGTCAGGTATACACTGTCATAGAGTGTCTGCAAAGGAAAGTAAAAAGCATTTTATGCCTTGGAATTTATAAAGATTTATTAGCACACTTCTAGCAGCAAGAATTGATGAGTTACATGAATTTGCTAGTTAGGAAAACAGCTGCACTCACATAGCAATCTAATAACATCAGCTATCAAATACAGAAAATGAAGCTGGGTATTTGCTAAGTGTAACATTTCTACCGCTCCTTGTGTCACTCTTCCCTATTTTCTTAATTCTGGACCTCAAGTGTTTCACAGAAAAGATGTCAGACATGCAATACTTACTTGTTGTGAAAACAAACAGAAGAACTGATATAAAAACTGTGGTGTAATAAAGCACACATTCTGAAATAAAGAGAAGTGAAGGGCATAATTAATCCTTAGTACATGCCTCACAGCCCTAAAAGAAATTGCTAACTCTGACAGGCTGGTAAAAATACACAGGGAAAGTACAAAGCATTTCAGCATTTTACTTGGCAAAGTAAAGCAAGATGCTTTGCTTGAGAGGATATTTTGTTTGTTTGTCTTTTGGGACAAGGAACCTGAGAAGTATGAACTTAACTATATCTGCTTAATGAGCACATCCCACTACAGGAGTCTAAGTAGTATTTAAGAAGAAACCTATTTGTGCTCCCCTTCAGTTTCTTTTTAAGAACTTCTTTGCAGAATAGATGCCACATTTTATTCAAGAAAGCTGTGCCCTGGCTCACATGAGTTTGTTGTATGGAAGCAAACAAAGCAGAAACCAAAATATAACACCATGCTACTGCCTCTAAATGAAAGAAAACAACTTCAAAAGGGACTTGGGAGCCAAAGCTGAAATCCCAGATAAAATTAAATAAATACAGTGAGTTTTGACTTGGATGAACAAGTAAAAAAAAACCAAAAGCATCCCAACCAACCAACCACTCTGCCTTGAGAAAACAGACACATCAGCCTCTCAGCCCAGACAAATTCACTGTGGTATTTAAGGCCTATTTCTAGGTGGAAAGACTAAACAATTTCACAGTTAAACTACTGCATTTGGTTGTAAAATATAAAACAAAAACGCCCAGAAAACAAGTTCAAATAGAGATATTTAGCCTGACACCAACAAAAATCTCAGATCTGAAATAAATTTCTTGCTGGGAAGAGAACTCACCTTATAAAAAAAGTACTGTACAAGGGTTGCTATTCTAATATAGTAAAAGTGCCCATGAACAAAAAGCAACTTGGAGAGGAATTTAAATCGTGCTATTGCATAGTCACTGTTTCTTACAGCTTGCCTTCCTTCCTTGCCCATGATTCCTGTAATGTTCGGGAAACAAAACACAGAACAAGTTAAGTATAACAAAAACTGAAGTTTAAAAAAACCCAACAACAAACATCTGAAGTTACAGTTCTATTTTGCTGCACT
Source organism: Donacobius atricapilla (assembly GCA_013397315.1). Classification (NCBI taxonomy): domain Eukaryota; kingdom Metazoa; phylum Chordata; class Aves; order Passeriformes; family Mimidae; genus Donacobius; species Donacobius atricapilla. The sequence continues at coordinate 281,570 of WBMY01012068.1, forward strand.
TCAACCCTGAGGACTTCAGCAGCTTTCTGTTGCAAAGGAAGATAACATTCCTCACACTTACAACTAAAGGAAGCTGCTCATTTGATGCTGACTCAAATAAGGAAGCCCCAGTTGCTGGAGACAGAAGGGAGTTACCTATGCCAACATGTGCCTCCTGGATCATGCTCACATCATTGGCACCATCTCCGATTGCTAACGTTATGGGCTTCTCTGGAGAGGTTTTTAACAGTCGAACCACCTGGGAAAAGGAAATCAAACACTTGCAGATTAGACAGTCTACCGACAAACCAAGTCACCAATTCCCAAGAATCTCAGCTGCCTATCTGTAGATGTAATTAATGTGTTTTATGAACATACACGTTTGGGTAAAAACCAGTTCTGGCATATTGCATGCATACATCAATTCCTTCTTTAGAAAATCTGGTTTTTTTGGAGCACGAGCCTGATTTAAATATTATAACTGCCTTGAGCCTATTTTCCTGTTCTTATTTCAATCTTCTTTTACAGCTCTCAGTTTGGTGCTTTATCATACAAAACAAAGTCAAGTCAAGTAAAATTTGGAACTGAAAGTTTAGTTACAGACTTAAGGCCCTTTAATAACCCAGATTCTTCATATTTATAATTAATTGAACTAATCCAGGTGAAAGAAGAATTTAAAAAAGCAAATGCTTTTTCAAAGATCAATACAAAAGATCAATATGCAGTTATTAAGGAAAATAGCTTCTTTCTAAAGCAACTTCATTATCACCGAGGGGTAGTCTCAACTGACAAACGAACAGAAGAAGATATGAGAGAATGGGAGAAAAAACTGTTGACATGCAAGACCCTAAAATACTCAGAAGAGGAGCAGTGATATCAGATCTTCAATGTGTCAATAACACTCTAAATACAGCGGAGTTAGGTAGATGAGGCTTTTGGTTAAGGAGAATTAGCGATTCATTAACCTCCCACAGAACTCTAGGTTAAAGTAGAAGCATCACTAATTCAACTGTAAATAGGCTGCAGGTAAAGGTACGAAGGCACATCTCAAGAGGTTTTCCAAAACCAATAAAGTAAGTATGCATGAAAAAACATTTTCCCCCTCAAGTTCCAGGAACTGCAAAGTGGAAATATCAATGGTGCAACTGCATGAGGTTAAGCAGACACAAAAAACTGTATTGCAGGAATTGAGCTGTAGCCAGCAGTGTCAGGGCACTGATTCACAGGAGTGGGAATTCACTTCATACGAGGAATGCAACAGTGATTAAACACAGTCCACAGCTCAGAGAAATCCACCTGGCTGTGGGAATACATTCCCTAATTGCAGGTATTAATATTCAAGTTTAAAGGTTCTCCATTCCTAAGAGGTAATTATTTCAAGTACATTTAGCATTAGATCCTAGGAAGCAGCCTTAGAGAGGTAACAAGGCTGCAGGACATCACCCAGATCAGTCCTCTTGAGATACCCAAGGCCTGGGTAATTTGGACAGACAAACATCTATGTGAAAAGGTCAAGACAAATCCTCTGGCAAATTTTAGCAGCAGCAATCAGCAGCAGCTCCAAATGACTGACATGATGGTGTTTAAAAAACGTTTTGAGTCATAAAACGTACCAAAATTAGTAGTGGGACTGCTACCCATACATTAACACGCATTATAATTAAAGTTGCAGGAAATATTAAGCTGAGTTCCAGCCTAATCTTGGAATAAACCTCACAAAAAGGTTGCTTACAGCAGAAAATAACATGCAAGACTAGACTAAACTGCCCTGCACTTCCTTCCCTATCCCTCATGTTGTATGGCATTTGTCTTGGTGCATTATATACTTCAATGTTTGAAATGAAAAATTCACTGCAATCAAAACTACATTTTACTGTACTTCATGACTCAAGACAGGAAATAATCTCCATTAATTGCTGGTGAGGAGAGGAATTAAGGAAAGCAGTACAAAACATTATAAATCAAGTTAAATGACAAAATAAGAACAAGGACAAAAGAATGTACAGAGTGGACATATCCAACAGTTTGGTTTACTCAGTGTAGCTACAACATCCTTTCAACATTTTACTGACACTAATACTATACCAGGTGAACAGTTCTATACTGAAGTGATTCTAAGGACTGCAAGAGAATTCTGGCAGGAAGAGTGGCCTCCAAACAGGTCACTCCTGTTACATTAAACCACTTGCCTTTTGAACATCTAATACCTTACAGAAGGGTTTCCTAGTTGTGGTGCTTTTAAGGTAAAGAGATGTCTTTTCATGAAGAGAAAATTTCAAAAGGAAGGAATATTATATTCCTTCAGAGCTTAGCTTTCTGGAGTAAAAAAAAACCAAAAAAACCAAGATCTGAATTTCAATCTTATCCACCATATTTGAGTGAAATTCAGTAGATGTGAAGGAAAAATAGTATTAGAAGAGATGATCAAGGCAAACTTTTCCTGGAGACTAGGCCTTGGCTTCCCTTCCCTTCCCTTTTACTTCTGCCTCAAACTTCTCCTTACAGGTTCATGAATTTTCGATTAGTTTCTTTGGTTTGGAGAAGTGATGGAGCATCTAAGGCAAAAGCATGCAGGAGAGATTGGGAGAGCTGCTGCCTTACTGACCACTCAAGAGGCAGGATAAAGATGAGCTTGGTGGCAGTATTTTGATTTCTCCATCCACTTGTGAATTTTCAAACGCACATGTAGAAATCTCTACACAAACTACTCTGCATCTGAATTTAACAAGGATTCAGAGGTCACAAAAAGGGTCAGACAAACAAACAAAGCAGTTTCAGACATCCTTGCCTCCTCAAAGCATGATAAAAATACTTGAAAGGCAATCCTGACTCTATTCTCACTTACCTTTGCTTTCTGAAGGGGTGCCATGCGACAGCACAGCACTGCAGAACAGTTTTTGCAAACTTCCATGAACAGTTTTTCATGTTCCCTGAGTGCAAGAGAGAGGCTGGTCCCATCCACAACTAGTCCATGCTGGATAACATGGTCTTCCTTTATTCTATTTGGGGACAAAAATGTTGACTTTTTACCCATGTTAATGGTAAAATTCCAATTTTGCTATAAACTATGTTAATAAGCAAAGAAGTTAATCAGACCACTTGTTCCAGTCTGTTATGATATTAATAAATAACTTCTTTTAAAAGGCAACTTCTTTGTTTGGCACATGCATCAAAGAGACTGCCATAAAATTTAAAAATGAAGGGAACCCAAGCTAAGATCATCACTGAGATAGTGACATTTCAGGCATTTTACCTCTTGGCTAGCTGCCTCAGCTGCTCTGCACAGGTACTGTCTGACTTGTGCTGCACAAGCTCAAGGATGTTCATGGTTCTGTGAAAGTGTCCACAGGATAAACTGACACTAACAGCTGTTTCATGCTTGTCTCCAGTGAGCACCCACACTTTGATACCAGCGAGCCTGAGGGCTTCTATAGTTTCTTGGACTTTCTCCTGCAGTCTAGAAACAAGAAAAATCTTAAATAACCAACTGAGCACTTTACAAACAAAACAGCTCATACTGTAACTCCATGTTACCCCTGTAACCCCACTGTCATGGTGAGTTACATCTGCCTTTCCAACCTTACACATATTTCCAGAGAATCATCGTCTGGCAGATGATATTCTGTTACCAGCAACAAAACAAAGGCCTTGATGAAACAAAAACCGAACTTCAATCCTGCTAAGGGATCAAAAATTTGTAATAAGCATATCTTGATTTAAACGAGGCACCACCAATGCGTTTGAGAAGCTTTAAAACAGTCCACAATAATTCCTGGCTACTGTGGTGCATGAAAAGCTTCTCATGCCCCACGTGCTCACCTCAGTGTACAACACACCCTGTGACCTACAGAGCACAAGCAGAAGCAGAATGCTTTGCAAAGGGGCTGTGTGTAGAAGCTTTCCCAAGGAATTTGCTGTTACACTAAATATTTGCTGCAACTATTCCATCTCACATGAAATCTATTCTGATCAAACACACTGTACATCACTGTTACTACAACAAAATCAGTTGGTACAAGTTTTGTTTTGAATGTGCCTCAATCCAAAGGTAAATATACTAAACAAGAATAGCACAGAACTTTTGGTCACAATTGGGAGAACTTTTCACACTTCATATTTCAAGTACAAATCCTAAACTTGCTGGGTTTGAGCACAGATAGCAGTAACTCCATGGCATACTTGTCTTCTACTCCTGTAGCCCCAAGTAATTCGAGATCCCTTTCTATGAAGTTGAACACATCTGCTAATCTCTCTTCCCGCTGCTGTAAGGCAGTCCTGGCCTCATGAAGGCGTTTGCCAATCTCTTGATACTCCTCGGGGGTGAATCTTCTGTAGGCCACACACAAAGTTCTTAGGCCTTTCTGCAAGAAAATAAAAGACTACATTCAGAGTAGACAAGATTTTGATCTAACAAGAAGGCATCACCAGCAATATTTTCACTTCAAGTCACAATTTATACTGCATGAATTTTCTTCCGATCAGCTGAGGCTGGGAGTTGGGCAAGCATACACACTTACCAAAGCAAATTCATCCACATGTATCCTCGTTTTATCTATTTCTCCACTCTTACTACGAGGAAGAATGGAAGATTCTGCCCCCTTTGTGAATAAAAGCTTCTCCCCTACAAAGTCAGATAGAACTGAAATTAAAAATAACGCCATTTAAGAAGTTCTCAAGTGCTGCTTGTGCAATTTCTGATCACCTACCTGAGGGACTCTCTACAATGACACTCATCCGTCTGCGATTTGGATCGAACTCCAAAACATGAAGCAATTTATACCTGTATTTTGTGTTTTAAAAGAGGGAACAGGAAAAAAAGCATTTTAAGAAATAAATTTCCGAAGATAATTACTTATAAATAGACTCTTACAGCACAGACCTTTCCTCAAAGTGTCATTTTTGTATAGAAACTCTGAAAGCAATGCTACCACTGCTGAACAACAATCACTGTTCATTGCTTTTTATCAGTTTATATATGCTTAATTCCATTCTGTAAGAATAAAAGGTTCTTCTACCAACAGGAAGAGCTTTCTGAATACTAACTTGATATTTGGTGATTACAAGCAGCTCCTATCTATTTCTTTATCCTTCTGTCATTACTTCAAGTATAACTTTGAAAATGCTTTGTTTCTGACAAATTTGTAAAAAATTTAGATTGTCAAAAAATGTGTGCCCTGGAAAGTGGATTAATTTTTGTTAAGTTAACTCTAGCTTAGAAAATTAATTTTAGACATTTAAATTCAAAGTATTGCCAACTAGCTGACACAAATCAAATGAGTAAAAGGAGTTATGCCATACTTCAGATATACAGTTATTAATAATTTGTACTAATTTTGTGGAAGTTTAAAATATCTAATCAGATTATGCACAAATGAGACTGATTCTGGGCATTTCTAGAGCTGAAACAAGACTTGAATAAGCAATTCAGTTTTCCAACTCTGCTACAGTCTCAACCTTTGAGGAATGGGCAAGGATACAAACTGTTACAACACACACCTACACAGAGTAACTCACACAAAATTCTTGCATCTCAGCTACAATTGGTAAGGAATAAGATGCAAGCTGTCTTGAAGACATCAAGGGAAAAGCATTAAACAGAGCACGCTGTGGAAAGGCAAGGTTTGCTTATGAACAGAGAGGATTAAGAGGAGAACATTACATTAATCTTCACTACTGTTCTGTCTTTCAAAGTAATCAAGGAAAAAAAACATATACCTCTCTGGTTTTCCAAGACTTTTTACTTCCATACTGTCTCCACTAATTCCAGTAAATACTACTCCAACCCTAAAAGCAAAGAAAATATACATTTAATTACCACTTTAGACATCATGCCTATTAATGGAGGGAGGGGAAGAAAAGGAGAGATTCTTACACCCCGTTACTTTACTCTGCCTCTAGGGAAAACTAAGACTGTGCATTTCTGCAGTATTTCATTCACATGAAACTCTGACCACTGTAATTCCTCAAGTACTTCCATAAATATTTTAAATCATCACTTTGTAATATACCTCGGGGGTTGTGTGTTTTACATTTGAATGTTTTCCCTGGTAAGGTGACAGTGTCAGGCCTCGGGCTTCACCAGCGCCTGAGCCACTTGTAAGGCGGCCCTCGCAGGCAGCTCCTGTGTCAGACACTCCTGGCAGCGCTCACCGGCTCGCAGCTTCCACTAAAGCCTTCTCATCTGGTGAGGAAGCGTAATATTCCAGCGGGGATGTTATTCCATTGGCCTGCCAGGGACCATCAGCACCATCTGTCTGATCTGCATTGATCTGCACGGTATGACACAGACAAACTGCTTTCAAGAAGAGCTCTTCCTCCTTCACCTAGAAGAAAGAAAAGATTTGATTTGTAACATTCATGTATCAAGCCAGTTTTGAACACACTTAAGGAAAAATGTGTTTTTACTTACAAATCTGCCAAGCATTTCATGTTTAATGATCACATCTCTACATGTTTAATACATATTATTTGTTCAGTGACACTTGAAAGACCCAAACTATTCAGAAATTCTGATTTATGTTTGGGTTTGTTTTTTTTTTTTATTTTCTTATGATAATGGTACAAGAATATTTCTCTGAAATAGAACACTTTCCAACTAGGATGACTAATGGTGGGAAAACCAAAGAGCCTTACCAAACCATGCCTATGTCCATCTGGAGAATCTTCAGAAAATCCCTCTGGAGTTAGTTTACCATTGACCTCTTGGTACTTTATGCCATTAATGGAGCACTCCCGAAATTGCATCTCATTTTCAGTTAATGTACCAGTTTTGTCTGTAAACACATACTCTACCTTTTGTAAAATAAAACAAAAATCAAACTTGGAATTGCATGCACTTGTTAGAAGAAAAGAGATAAAATAATCTCCACTCACACTTTCTATTCACAGCTTTTTTAATCATATAAGAATTTTAATTTCTGCCATCACACCTTTATACCTTATTTTAAAATTTATCAAAAATCATATCACAAGTAACAAAAAGTCTGCAGTAACAAATTTTAGTATTAAAATCTAAGTAGAAAATAGGTTAAAAAACCCCAACAGACAATATAGTTTTTACCTGTCCCAATTCCTCATTGAGGTCTGAAGTGTTTACTTGTGCTCTCTGGTTTGTTTCTTCGTGGTAGAGGTCAAGATCCCAGCCAATAAAAAAAGATCCAAGAAATTTCTGCATCTCAACAGTCACATAGAGTGAAATAGGTATGATAAAATTGTAAAGTACCAGAAAAGCAAGAAAATCTGAAATAAATCTCAGGATCTACAGGAAAAAAATAGAAAATGTGAAGATTACCACAGTGATCAGGTGAAACATAGTGACTTAATTAGGCTTCAATATGCATGAAAAACGACAACCTGGGAGAGCCAGAGCGGCCCAGGTGCCACGTACAGGAGAGAGACAACACAACGCTCCAGTGACAACACAGGCCTTAGCAGAGTGCCCAGGAACACACCCCACACTGATGCAAAAAGTCTGCCTTGAGCTCTGCATGGAGGTTTCAGCTCACAAGTCCATTAATTTTTGTCTCTGTACTGAATCTGCCAATTAATATTAACTGTCACGGTGATTCTGTTTTCCAACTCTGAAGAAATTTGGTCTGAGAAAATGAATGTGTTCCCCATTCCACCAAACAGCATCATTCATGTAAGCTTTTCTAAGGAACCCTAAATTGTGAGGGCAAACAAGTGATTTTCTGTGCTGTCAGAGGAATCTGCAAGCACTCTGCTGTTTCAGGACAGCAAAGTGAAAGAGGGTTCCTGTCTGCTGGCATTCCCCAGTGATTTGGGTGATCCAGACTACATGAAAAGAAAGGGATCACACGGATTTCTTTTATGCCTCTCTAAGAAATCCTTGTGTTCCACACACACATTTCAGGCAAACGTCTATGTGACAGGAGAGAAACTTCTTTTTACTAGGTATGATAATTTAAACAAACCCTGGGATGCAACACTGTGGTCTCTTTATCATCTGCACAACAAACTCAGTATCTAAATTGTACTTTGGAAAGACTCTTATCAACACTTGAATACTGAGCAAGGGAAATTACAGATGACAAAAACCAGGCCACCTCTTTTAACTCCACCAGATACTGGTGCAGGAGAACATTTTAAATTAAGGAAGCATAAAAGTAGTCAATCATTTGCAAAGCTAAATAATGTCTGTTATTCCTCTTTAGGGAGCATCGCTCTAAGTATTTAATAAATAATTAAAGTAGCTGACAAAAACCCAGCAAGTTCTGTGCCTAAAGAGATCTTCCAAACTAAATCCGAAAACACATAGAAAGTGAGAGCATAATTCATCTCAGAGAAGTAGTGACAATTATTTAAGTTAGAGAGTTTCTTCAAGTAATGGTAATGAAATAACAATCTGCACACACAGGAGGAGATGGACAGGGAAAGCACTCTGAGTAAGGATGTCAGCATGCTGAGAAATGCAAAGCAGAAATCAACATGGGAGGCAGAAAAACAAAGACATGACAGAAGGAGAATGACACTGCAGAACCACACACGGATCTCTACATTTCTGATGGCAAAGGAATGGAAAGATTGAGGAAATACTTATGCCTGCTCTATTCAGAATTGAAAGGCTCCACAGGCTAGACTAACTTGTATAGCAATTATTTCCAATTAAGCTCCTGAACTGCTTTGGACAAAGGCAGACTCATACAGAAATCAAAAATTAAAGAGAACACAGAAAAATACAGACTAATTGAAAAAAGAGATACTTTACAGAACCACAGATTTCAGGGACACTTTAAAGTATCCCTTCACTCTGTAAAGAGAACTGAGCAGGCAAGCAGGAGCTTGAGCAAAATTAAGAGCCTTATGAAATTGCCCAAACCATCTCAACATCATAGAACATATAAAATTCCTGAACTATGAAATCACTGCAATAGAACATACACGAGAACAGCCATCCTCCTCCTCTCTTCCTTTGTGGAATAACAAAAGACATTCTAAAGAACAATAATTAGAACACAGACCATCAGAAATATGTCCTAACAAAGCCTTTTCAGAAGTTTTCAAAAAGTCTGGTCTTTTCATAAAGGAAGAAAAAGTCCAGTCAGTAACAGAGGTGGAAATATTTCTACACAATGGTGAGGCTATGTGGGACTAACTCAAAAATCACTGAGACAACAGCACAGAGACTTGTAAATGGATCATGTGGAGGTTTCACACAGAATAGAGACATAATATACATGACACTGAGTGTATACTGGTTGAGTGTTCCTCAGATATGTGACTGGGTGGAACTACGTTACCTTACTGCTGTTTCTTTCATGCTCTGTTTTTTCATTATACCAAGGCTCATCCCATTTCTCTTCAGCTTGCCATGCATACTTCAAAATAGTGCTCAGAATGGCTTCAAAGAGGAGGATTATTAGATAAATAATCAAAAAGGAATTCATGGACCTACAGGGAGGGAAAAAATAAAGCAAGAAGTTTATTTTACTTAATTTGTTGACACAGTGTGGTTACATGAATTGATCAAAATCTTGTTGGACCTTTTTTTAAAAAATGTATCCCTGTGCTTGATACAGATATAAAGTTTCTATACGACAAGCAGGCAACAGAATGGGAAAGAACTTCTATATCTAAGATAAACTCTCCATATAGCAATATGAAGACTAGATTAAGGTGCAGGAACACCCCAGCAGCTGACTTGTGTCACACCGGCAGTCCCACACTGCTGCTCTTTTTCCCCAAGGAGCTTGCAAGGCTGTGCAGGCAGCACAAACAAGCACAGCAGAAAGCCATGGCTGCACCTTTTCCTCAGTTGGAAGAGCACTGCCCTGTGCAGCTCAGCATTTAACCGAGGCCAGGCTACAGCAGGACAGTCAGGGCAGCTTCAGTTACACCTGTAACCAGCCAGACCAGCCTTCCTCCCCTTGCTCCGAGGACTGAACTTCTCTGGTGCTACATACAGTTGTTTGCATGAAGCTATATATTTGCACAAGAATGCCAGGGGGCTCTCTCAGGTTTTTTGTAACTGGATAGTTAGTAACATATCAGAACTCCTTCTCCTTTTAAAATAAATCATGAGAGTCAATATAAGTATCTATCACAGTAACACCTATCCTGCAACCAGGAGCAAGCTTGGATATTTCCACTTAGTGCACTACTAAAGGATGAAATATCAAGAAATGGATTTTATCTTTACAGCTTCCTACTGAAGGCAAGGCAATTAACACTCTCTTCCCTTTGGCTATCGCTCAATGATGAGACCACCAGGGTTTTAAGTTTACACAGGAAAAACTAAGTTAAAGCTCTACAAATAAGAGAGATATTAGAAAATAAACATACTTTTCTACTGCTGACCGTTTCTGAGATTTACTCTTGTAATTTAATGCCATCTTTGTCTCCATACCTGTATACACAGCAACACCTGGGAAGGAAGGGAGGAAGAGTCAAACTTCATTTTCTGCATAAATACAATTTGCAGAATTTTTCATTTTGAGAGATATAGGATAAAATCAAAAGGTGGTACTAATTCTGTGTTTACTATGAGACAATAGTTTGTACTATTTGCAAGTAGTAGAAGAGTATTACTGAAGTAATTTTAACACCTACTTTAACACTGTTCATTATTATGACTGTACTGCTCTTCAATATGTATTTTATGGAAATCAGCATGGTAAATCTCAGGAGAAAGCCTTGAATAATAGGTAACAGTAAGAGCAGTCATTTATCCATTGAAGTTAAGTTATTCCTTTATCAAACCACTTCAAATATTTTCACAGAGCAGAGCTGGAACTTTATATCCTTAGAGATTCTTCAGCATAATATCATTACTTTCATCTATAATCATATCCCCTCAGGTAATAGTCAGCAAGATTCCTACAATTTCTTCAGTGCAAGTGGAATTAAAACACAGTTCATCTACATACTTTAAGAAGAGAATACTCTTTAAATATTTAGATGTCTACAAACCAAATATTTCTTTAGTGTTTTTTAATCTTGCTCCACGAAGTAAGAGACTCTCAGGCCCAAGAGGTCTAAAAAGAAATAGACATATCAGCATGTAAACATCAGCTGTTCTGTATTCTGGAGTAGTACTGAAATCCAGTTTCCTATGCAAAGCTGTCCCATATCCCCTATAAATTCCCAATGCAGCAACTCAATCAGTGATCTTATCCCTTCCACCACAGCTCCCACATGTCTCCACAGAGCTCTCTGTTTCCTTTCATGCCACCTTCGGCCACTGCCACACTCCCCCACCACTGTTCCATATCCCATAACTACTGACTGAGCTAAACATTCCAAATGGCTGCTCCAGAGAGACCCACAAGGCACTTGGCAAGGCAGCAGGCAAGGAACCAGTCGAGCTCACAGTGCACCCAAAGTGCTGCTTTAGGTTTGGCTAATTTACCAGCCTTCTACCCCTCTGTCAGACTGAAATGATCCAGAAAGTTCAAAAGTATTCATACTGAAGAAACAAACAATTAGATGGACACCATCAACAGCAATGCCAATTTTCTTTCCTAACACAGGAGGCAAAATTTTAGGAGGTGAAATAGATGTTTTTTCCTCACATTTACCACAGTTCAATAACACATTCATTTCTTTGTCTATGTTAACTGCAAGCAGCGCTGCAAAAATAAGGGGCTAGTTAAAAACAAGGTTAATATAAGGTTAGAGCCATATGTTCTACTGCAGCAGCTGTATCATCTTTAGAAACTGCCAGCAGGGTTGGTTTGACATTTAAAAACAGGTATTTTTCCCACTATTTCAAATGAAAGCAGAAATTTAACAACTGCAGCGGCCAGATTGACATTGGGTAGAAGCGGAAGAACTAAAAGTTCAGATGCTAAGTGCTTTGGCATGCAAGCCCTTCAGTTTACCCTACTTTTCCTTCAGCTCTGGCCACATGCAGGTCATGATCACTATTATATAAACAAAGCTCTTAAACTTGAAGTCTCTCTGAAAGTAAAATGTGATGTTACTCAAAAAAAAACAAAGCCAAACCCACAACCCACCTACTACAGCCAAAAATTTAACTTAAATGGTACTGCAAATGTAACAGTTACCATCACAAATACTATGCGCACCAATTATACACACAGATTATGACAGATTCTTTAAATTAAACATACATATGCTAATATTTTAGGCTAGACTCAGACTTTACCTGAAAATTTGAACTAAAAGCAATTAAGTGCTTGAGCATTTAAAATTTTCATATAAGAAACATAATTTATATTCCTGGATTCATTTTGTAAAACCAGCCTGACAAACCCAAAATACCAAACCAGGATCAGTGCAACACAGATCAGACAAGTTTATCTTAGACAGAAGATACAGCCCCACTAGTAGTCAGAACGTGCAATTATTTTTTTCACTTCCCTTGAATTCAGCTCTGTTTCATATTGTCAGCTGAATTATTTTGATAGATTATCCCAATGCTGCACCTGTCAAGCTTGGCAGTAATGAATTCTGAAAAGCTCTCAATAAAGTAGCAAAAGTGACCTTAGAAAACAGCTGAGTGGGTTTTTGGTGGTGCCATGGGTGGGGCTTTTTGGTGAGGGTGACCAAGCCACTAACGTGGGGCCAAGTAACCTGGCTGCTACACTTCCATTATTTCTTGCAAAACCACTGAGAACTCCTTGATTCCTTCTGAACTCCATGTCACTCCCATCCAAAGCTGAGAGATGTTTGCCAGCCTCAGACTGAGAGACATTCAGTTCCTCAGACTGACTGCAGATATTACATGGAAAACAGTACTCTTCTAATACTCAAGTAGGAGTTTCACTAAAAAAATGTAAAAAATAGTATTTTGGACATTAGAGGAGTGGAAGAACCAGAACAGATTTACCCGTTTCTGTGCCAAACTTACAAACAGCACTTCACCTTTTCAGAAGAGGTGACAATTTTTTTTTGAAAACTGGACAATCAACAACTCTCAAGATAAAATAACTAAACTTGAATGTTAAATATTTCTGAAAATTTGGCAATATCTTGTGAGTGATTTCTAGGTCTTTGCTTCACACCATGATCCTTCTCACTCCTGTCTTTCCCATTTTCTTTCCTATCCTGTTGTGGTGGGGGGAATTGAATAGAGCAGCTGTTTGGATGCCTCACTGGTAGTTGGGGCCAACCCACAGCAATTAGAAATCTTTCCAGGACGTCGAGATGGAAGTCTGTAAATGGCTTCATATCTTTATATTTGCACGTGTGTTTGTTATTTGCTGTGACTGCACAAGGAAGGGTGGTGGGCACATGACTATGTGCATACAGTTGTGTTGCCTGTGACAAAGGTAACCACTTATCAGCACAGTCCAGCTGAAGTTTGAAATGGATACCAAAATTTACAAATTTGTACCAGAGGCTTCATTAAACCAGGAATTTCTAGGGATTTCAACTCCAAAAACTCCTTCTCAGTGCCTCTGATGACAGGGGATCTGTTGTAGTATAGATAATATGTCAGTGGAAATTGTTTCAGATCAATAAATGCTTTAATTAGCATACAGCAACAAAGTCAGCAGCTGATTACCACTGCCAAAAACTCACTCGCTTTGCAACAGCCAAGCTTTCCAGAACTCTTCTATTAAATCTGTAAAACTGGCCTGAAATGAACTTCTTTCACTCATTTTTTCTCATCTCCACCTGAGGTATGCAGCTGCAGTTGATACCTCCAGTAAAAATGCCTCTCATTTCCATATATTCAACAGTAAGGCTTGTGGTGGTCAAGATTTTAACCATCTCAACGTGTTCTAAATAATCATCTTCTGCAATTTTACTCACCGTACTATTTCTTCAGCTTGTTGACTTACAGTTATTCTTCCAACAAACCTATGAAAGATGGATATGTCTTAGAAGTATCTACATAAAGACTCAAAAACGTAAAAGCCTTCTCTTTATTTACAAAAAAGTCACCAATGTTCACAAGTAAAAAATAAATCAACTTTTATTAACAATCGAACTAAACCAATATGGCAAAACTGGCAATAATTTTACAAGAGACATTTAGCAACAGAAACATTTATGCCTCAAAGGAATATGCATTTGAGAAAGCTTATTAACTCTGATTAATTACCAGAAAAGATTACATTTCTATTCATTTAAAACAGACTGTGACTTCTTGATGATTCACTAAGAAATAATTCCTCAACAAAGGTAACTTTGCACATAATCCACCAGAAATAGTAACTTTTCATTTAATAAAGCCCATCTACTACACGTTTAGAAATCTGAAACGCAGATATTTAGCATGACTCCAGCCACAAAAAGGGACATAAACTTCTATAGTGATTGTACCTTAATTTGCTAGATATCAAATATTTGAACATCTGATCAAACTGATTATCTTAGTTTTAAAAAACTTAATATTTCTCAAAGATCTCCAGGCTTACTTAAGAACAGCTATGATAATATACTTGGATTTTAAAAACTACTACATCATAGCTACCATTTTCCATTATACAATTCAGAAGAAACTTGGATGGGAACATAACTTTTGCTACTCATGATGTTGCTTTACAGAGTTTACAACCTTGCTTGCTGACGTTAAAGCACACTTGGATATCCCTGTTTTTAATCTGAGGTTTTGATGCTGAAGAATGGAGTTCAAATCTTCTTTGGAACATATGTGAAATAAATATGAGCAACACATATCCTTAGAATTAGACTTGAGTCAATTCCACTTTAACATCTCCTATACGATATTGAAATCTCCTGGCAGAACCTTAGAGAACTTTCTTTAGTCTGATCAGACTTTAGGTCTTTAAAATCTAGAAACAAGTTTACTGATTAGAACTGAAATGTACAGAATTAAAATAAAAAAGATAAATATTATAATGTCTGGTTTACTACACAACTACTCAAATTTAACTTGTCACTCACAACTTCCAGTAAGTACATATCTATAAACACAAGCTGATTATTAAAACCTAAAATTCAAGCAGATGTCTGAAGCTATTTTAATCGTAGCAAGACCTGTAACATTCTGAGCATCAAACACCTCATTCTGATTTAATATCAAAAAATTTACAAATAGAGTGATACCTGTATAGATCTGCTTCTGGCTGCTGACACTCTATAACAGCTACCAGTTTGTCCAGGTTGGCAACAGACTGCAGCACTGCTGTTTCTGGGACTGCGACGTGTGTCTGCAAAACAGGGCCCAGGGGGTTACCACAGGACTACCAGGCAGCAGGGCAGGTATTTCAACAGGCTGAACAAAAAATGGCACCACAAATTAACTATACTCTGTCTCACAGAAGTAACCCAGACCTTAAGATTGGTCTCTCCATCCAAACTTGCAGTGGTAACGTGGCATGAACCGTCCACTCGGTCAGACGACAGGAGCACCAGATCAACAGGGAAAGTCTCATCTTTGGCTACTCTGACAATGTCCCCCACCTAATGAAGTGAACATGGATCAGAAAGGTACAAAGAGGTTTAAACAGCAGAATTCATTTCATCGTTGTCACCACACCACAATGATTAGCGATAAAATGAGAGTTTTAGCTGTGTAATAGAAACACAATTTTCAATTTGTCCTTTACCCGAATGTTTTTAGATCTGGTTTTCACAAGGCCACCACTTCGAACAACATAAACTGGAGCACCATTGACTTCATTGTCTGCTTTATGTCGTAGCCAGTCCTCATAGCCCTATGGAAAACACATAAAAATCTACTTTTTAAGCAAGAAAACTAAAAAATAGACTAAATTTAATCGACTAAGCAAATGTGTTCAAAATACTTCCTACATTGTGTGAATAGTTACTAACTTCTCTTGAGTTTCTGCTCCAGCTGTTATTCAAGAACCTGTGAACCTCTGATTTTGTCACTTTACACAAACATGTAAAGGCAAATGAAGTAGCCAAAGTGGTAAAAAAACTTAACAGCCCCGTGTACTCTTAAACAGGCAGTGACATTTTCTGCAGATCAGATGACCAAGCACTCAACAAATCTTTGATCTATATGGATTAATACACCACAAACCTGGAAACAGTCAGTCCTCAGGCTCCTTTGTGGATTCCTGGTTTTTTTTTGTTGTTTTTTTTTTTAAGAAGAAGCAACAGACTGAAATTACTTTCTCAAGTCATACCATATAGCTTTTCTCATCATTACTGCCATAGTCCATACATGCACAAAATCTCAAGATTTTAATTCTGTGTGACATGCTGCTGACACATCAGCTCTGTCCAGCAACAGAAGATGACTGAGAAGATTTTCAGGTTTTTTGAGCCCTAATGGAACTATCTGCAGCAACTGAGCTTTTAATTGGTAAAACTAAGCAGCTTTACTTTACCTGACACTTCACACCTGTTTAGGCACCCTTTATCCCATACACACACACGTGCAAACACTCCAGACTGTGAATCCAAGTATACTATTCCCCTCCTATTTTCCTAAAGTATGAATCCACTGCTTGTTTAATAGCATCAGATCTTAATAGCATAATAACAATAATAATAGCATAATAATAATCTCTGATCCCCAAGTCTAGGTACTGTTTGGAAGGCCCCACTAGCAAGCACAGGAAATGGATCAATCATGCAGGAAGTTCAGCTGTCTCTTACAAACTGTCAAGACTCCTACAACTAATCTGCAACAATGGAGACTTCCTAAAATGCGTTTCTGTAGGTATAAGGACTGTGAAATAATTAAAAATGTTTCCTTGGAAGTCTGCAGACAGAAGAACGCAGCTGTGTGAAACAGTAGGCATACTCCCCAACTCATCCTACAAACATTATATGAATGTCATACTACAGGAAGAAGTGATGCAGATGCAGTTTAGAGTTCTGTGGTTGACTGGAGTTTGTAGGAAAAGTTATATGATGAATTTTGCATGTTAAAAATAGTTTGTAGTTCTACCTTCACAAATCTTCACTGTTACTAGCACAAATGAATAAGGACAGCACAACTGCACTACCTGTGTTTGAAAAGGAAGATGAAAGAGAGGGGGAATGGGGAAAAGATAAGAGCTTTATATGCCAAATGCTTCAAAATCAGTAATTGAGAAGTGTGCAGTAATAGCAGCCATACAGAGAGATACTGGGACATCAGAATCCTGAAGTCCCTAGCTATGACTCTTTTAAGAATCCTCCCTAAGCAGTATGAAAAAGCAGGAGTCAGTACCTACAGCTCCTTGTTAGAGGTGACTGACAGAAGAAAACAAGGATTTAACTAACATCCAGTAACCTTGGGGCATTTGTCTCACAAACCTGAACAGCTGAGCAATGTGGGCATTTGGCAAAGAACTGAAATTTACCTTCTTTAGAAAGTACAGATTTCAGCGCTTCCTCCATCTGACACCTCCTACCTCCAACACAAGGGTGACACCTCACACCAGGGAATTCTTAAGAGCCAACTTAGTGTGGTCAGTTCAAATTCCCCCAAATTTACCTACTGCAGCATTTTTGGAAGGTCCTTATCCTCACTTGAAAACATTGGAAAAATACAGTGGAAAAGAATGATGCAACAGGAATACAGGGAATGTTGCCTACTTGCAAGAAAAGAAACTGAAGATTAAAACCCCTCAATTAAATGACATTCTTATATCCTGCTTAAATAACTGCATCAATGTAATTGAGAAAAGTTCTGCATTTTATACTACCAGGTTTTTCATCCTCATTTTAGGTCTACAGCTAATCAAAACCGGTGAAGTAGCTGTTTATAGTTTACCTGGCAGTCGAGTAAACATCTGTGTTCCATCAGCTAAATACCTATGAACTTATTAAAATGCACTGCTTCCTAAAGTTCCTTGGGAAATACCTTTGTTCTCTTGTATTTTGGTTTGAATTTTTAAGCTTTTTGTTTTGCTTTTATTTATTTGCTAACTTTGAACTCCTTGGAGGACAGCATACAGATCTTCAGAGGCATAAAGGGGAAAGTGCTCTGGCTAACAAGACAGACAAAATGACACAGCATGAGCTGCATCACTTTGCAGTCTTGTATGTCCTTCTTCTGACCTAGGTGCAGTTACACTTCCAAGTAGAAAAAGTTCTGTCTCCTTGGCTGAGATTAAAACAAAGCTGAGTTCTGAGGTTTGCAAGAGGTACCACATTCACCGGTCTTCTGGAGGGCAGGGGACTTTTTCCACCCACTGCTAAGCTTCTCAAACCTTCATATGATTCATGCTTCCATTTTTCCCCTTCAACTTCGAGAGCATACTAAATTATAGTTTAAAATTTATACTGATGTAACTTTGTATAGGACGAGTGCCCCACAGCTTTCAAAGGGGGTTCTTTCTTTAAAATCGGTTTCCTATTCCACTTCTGGTTTAGAGAAAAGGGCAACTGATTTTGAGGCAATACTGGGGATTTTTCCCTCTCCACTCCAACTGATTTATCTTTCTCCCCTGTCTGAGGGCAGCCTGTTGGAAATAGCACAATTCATTGTCCATTCAAGGTAACAGCCCGTGAATATTGCTTGCCTCCCTTGCAGCAGGTAGGAGAAACATGAGAGTCCATTAGATCAGTTTATGTGGTTCCAGTCCTTGCAGAGATATTGAGACAGCCAGAAAATCTCCTGATGCCTGGCAAGCCGTGAACGAATCGAAGCTTCCAAAAGGAATGACAGAATCTCTGTTGTTTGAAACTGATGATAAGAGAGTTAAATTTCCCAGTATAAGACTGGACATCTGGAAGCAAGGTGGTGTTAAGATTATTTTGGACTATTTTAGACTTCCACAACTCAAACTTCTTTCTGCAAGAAGTGATCTAATATTTGTAACTCAGTTTCATAACCTCTTCTAGTTCACATAGTTTTATTATCCATTGCCTACTTACGGTCATAGCTTTTGAACATGTGAGTTTTTTGGGGGGTGATGGTAACAACTGCAACTGAATAGGATTAGGGCATTCTACATATACAAACTGCACAGCAAAAAGATGAAATATTAGTCCAAATTTTACTCCAGCATTAAGAACTACTCAGTCCCAAACAACTTTCTATTGGCTTGAAAGCTAGAACTATTTTTACTTTCGCCCTATTTCTGGGTGGCTTTGGGTCTTTCTGGCACAGAAGGCAAATTGAAATTCCAGTTACAGCTCTGAAACAGTCTCCTGCTTATTTTTCAGTTGCGAGGCTGCATCTATTCCCAACAGCACTGTCAAACCCCTTGAAGAGGATAGTTCCTGAAAATTACCTCCCTGCAGAAGAGATTATAATTTTTATCCACATCACTTCTTTATTTATGAGCTTGTTTCTTTCTCCTCTTGCTTTAAGGACATAAAGAAAACAGAAGACTTCTTTTTCCTTCCTTTTTCTTTTATTTTTACATTCTGATTCCAGAGGTTCTAGGTCCCAGTAGGATGTAATATGGTGCTTGAACAAGATTTCTATTAAATTCAGAAGATTTCTCTTATTTCAAGTGCTATGAAACATTCAAAAATGTTTTGTGCAACCAAAGAAGGCCAGGAGCTTTCTAAACCAGAGTTTTTACCCAGTACAGGATAACAGTTAATATACATTTTACAACATAAAACATTTACCCCTTCGGGCAAAATTTGCCTTTTAACTACTGACAACCACATCCTGCACCACTGCTTCATCTGCTCAAGCTCCTTTCTCAGGGTGTGATGTGGGAGGACTGGTTCTAACAGGCAGTGAGGTGTGCCAAAGGAATAAGTGAGGAGCTTTCAGAAAAAGGTCTGATAACAAGTGACATGTAATGTTTAGACAAAAATGCTGCCTGACAGTCATCCACTGTCCATTTTAGGGTACTGCAGTGAGTCACTGAGTGCTTGACAACCAACCAAATGCTGAAGCTCAAGCATCTAACTAGAAACATTAAATCCAGAACAGCTTCTAAAAATTACACCATTTTTATGCATTTTTAGTGTCTAAGCACTAGCCTAGTCAGACTCTGTTAAGTAACTTTACTTCAGCAGGACTTCATGCAAGATTTTTCCCCTTTACCTGTTTTATGGCTGTCACAGTTATGACAAAGAATAATGGCAATCCACTGGTAATAGGACTGGTAGGGGTATCTATCATGAGCTAAAAGAAAAGAAAATATGAAAATTAGTCCAAATTTTATTTTTTACAATTGTACTTTCCAAAAAAAAAAAACAACCAACAAATGAAGCAAGATGACAACTATTTTTCCAATTCTTTCTTATAACCTGTGACTATTTTCACTGCATTTCCTGAAAAATTTCTCAAACAAAACTCAGTTTCTGGCAACTAAATAATACATCAATAATGATGCCAACAAATGTTTTAGGGCACGGAGCAGCCTCAGTCACATTCATAAAGCATGCAACAGTTTTAAGGGTCCTTACTAAAAGGAAGGTATAATTTCATCCTAAAAAAATGAACTCAAAAGCATATTAAAAAGGAAGGAAATCTACATTTCATGATGTTTCAACACCATACAATCTGCTGCTTACCAGCAAAGCAGAGCATAACATCATCCACTTGAGAAGTGAAAAAAACTTAAGAACAGTAATTCCCAATGGCTTAGATATTAGAGAAGACTTTTTTTAGACTGCATCTTTCTGGTTGCCCCAAGTTAACATGCAGTTTTTACAATTTGTGCTATTACTGCTGGCATGCCAAAAGTGCAGTGTACACACTAAGGTTCTGTATGTGGGGGGATGTTAGTGGTTCTCCTCTGCTGCAGGAAAAAACCAACATGGTCAAGTGCTGTAAAGGAAATATACACAGGAACTACTCCAAACCACAGACACTGATTTGATCCACTTTACCTGAGACTTATGGCATTGCTTTGGAAATCATTAGAGAAGAAAAAAAAAAAAAAAAGTCATACATAAAGTTTACTCTATTAGGAAGAAAGAACCTCACGGAGAAAAAAGATCATGCCACTGCACAATGCACATATGAGGTTTTTGGTTGTTTTTTTTCACTGAAACAGACAATTTATAGAACACAACAAAAATGAGACCTAGCCTGCAATACTGTCTTTAACTGCAGAACTACAGTTTCAGCTTGGCAGCATTTTGACCAAGAAAAAACCTACCAAAAACATCTGATTTTCAGCTGGATAGGGTTAATCATGGCATTTCTGCCATCTATACTCATATATGAAAATGAAGCAGGTTTTGTGCAGGTGGAATTGTCATGTTCCACCAGGACCCCACGGTCCTCTGCCTGCAGCTGGACACACATCCATGACACACCTCGTGTCACCAAAATGCAGTCTGTCACTTGCTTTGGGCATGCACACGTGTGGTGAACAACGTGGACTGAACTGTGCTGCATGTTGAAATCACACAATGAGACCCTGCCCCGACTCGGCCATCCCCAGTGGAAAAGGTGGAAATGACCGACACTGCATCTTGGCCACACGAGATTCACAGGACAGGGAAGGTACCACTGTGGTCAGCTTTAAAAGGCAGCTTTGCCTCATAAAAAGAAAAAAATACTAGATATTAGTGAACTTCCAAAAGGGATTTGAATAAAAACAGAATTCCATTCTAACAAATGAACAAAAATGACTTCAACTTTTCTGCTGCTCTGTTTCCAAGAACCCAGACACACAGACAAGAAGACACCTCCCATACACGAGGGCATCCACTTGACACAAACTGAGAGAAGAGGATTACACTCAGAACAGAAATTCTGCCCTTAGATTCTTGGATATCACTTTTAGATACTACTGAAAGACAACAGTTGGAAAGAACTGTGACACAACACTGAACTGAAGAGAGAAATCTGCATTACAAAGAAAGGCCACGCTGTCTGTGGTTACTTTAACAACATTTATGTTCCATCTTCAGCACGTTCCCATCTTCCTCAAGCTACAGTATGTTAAACAGCGTGAAACACTACCACAGGAATAACACAGTCAATATTCTTAACTAGGAAGATGTGATAGACAACACATTTTGTTAGGCTAAGTTAGAACTGTATAACTTTAGTCCAGCACAGGAATTTCCAGCCTAGAAATGTCCTTCTTTCTAAATGTGAAAGAACAAGGTCAAGGGACACAGGAGGCAGTGGATTTAAAGCTGCAGACCTGGCCCTGATACTGGCACCTTACACAACCACAGACAAGTTTTATGAGCTCTTCTCTATTCCCGTTCTTTGTCAAATGAGGTGCCATCTTTTTCAGATGCCCACTCTAAATGTTGGTTAATCACTAAGGAGGGCTGTACACATTCTAATAATTCTATTTTATAATGAATGAAAAGATTGTGTACCCCAAAAACTTGTCTCTGCCTCAGGTATTAATTAGTCTTTCAAAAGTTATTCTCTCTCCTCAGAACCCTTCTCCCACTTATCCTTCACCTACTAAGCCTGCAGTAGCTCCACAGAATTCAGGTACATTACACAGCTGGAGAGGCAAAGATCATAGAAAATGTACCAACTGTCTTATTCTACTTCTGGATGTTCTTAATTAAAAGAAATATGATCTGCTACAAAAGCCACAGTAATATTTCTGACATAAACTGTAACAATAACAGCACTAACTGAGGTCTTCAAAACTGGCAAATTATTGATTTTAACTGTAACATCTGTGTGCTCATTTTATCTGAACAAATTGAATTTGAGCATCTTAGAACTGTATCAAAATAGTCTGTTGATTTAAAACAACATACAGTGAAAATATACAAATATTCAAACACCACCAATGCCCACAAAAACAAGAAGCATATCTTGAATTTCTTTACTCTCGTAAGAGATTTGAAGTTGTATTTGAGGCAGACAATTGAATCCCTGTGCTGGCTGTGCAATGGACTTTGACACTGCACACTTAAATACATTAGCACCCATGAAGGGAAAGGGTAAAACCTAAGGGTAATACTAAAATTTGGACATAATTATTTTTAAAAGTCATGTTCTTTTCCTAGAGAAACTGGAAATGTGTTCTTTTTATAGCTAGAATATATAAGTACAGAAGTTAAATTCATAGAATAAAAATCAGTGGCAGAATTTACAACAAAAATTGCAATTTCCTGAGTACTATTCAACTTACCTGAACCAAAAATATAATGAGAAAATAAAAGTTGGCTACTCTTCTGAACTGCTCAAATAAGTTTTTTGGAACAAAATTCCACACTGTATACTGAAGGGGGAAAAAAAAGGAGAGAGAGACAAATAATTACAACTCAATGCACAATTTTTCAGTGAACTTCAGTTCCACTCCCACTGAACTTTCATAACCTTAATCTTCTCATTCCCCAGGTCCCTTCCCCCAGACCTTGCTCTTCACCCACGCAGAACTGCTGTATCCAATTTCTGTTCATTTTTTAAAAATTCTTCTGTTTTAAGTACAGCTAGCAGGGAAGCAGGGTTAGCACTGCATTTCCTCTACAGACCAAGTTTAAAATGTTTTCCTCCAGCCGGGACAGGGGCAGCTGGAGTCATTTGGCTGCTTGTGCCCTGGGTAGGAGGAAAGAAATTAATTCCTGCAGCTGCAACATTCCCTCCAACCCCACAGTGACAAGGCACATCCCCACCATCAGCTCTATTGATTTCAATCCAAGGACACCCCGGAAGGGAATCCGCAACTGCAGTCCACTGCTGATTTATTTTATGCACAGTACTGGCTTTCAGTGTGGCTATTTTAAAAATCCTCATTAACAGCTTCATTTTGCCTTTTAAGTGGTTCGGGCAATACTGGTTGAAATATTATTTTTCTTCAGAAAGCCTGACCAACTTGCTTAATTGCCTTGTACCTGAGTTTTGAGGAAAGAAGGGTGAGAGGGTGAGACAAACTACATATGAAGCAACCCAGCTTTTCCTGCAAAACAGTTCACAGTTTGTCTCATTTTGAATATTGTATACGCACCAACAGACATAATACACACGTGCAGATCTGCCACACAACTTCTTAAGGAGCACATCAAGTGGTTTTGCCATGACAAATTGATTCCTTACCTTGGATGATATGATTCTGTTGTCTGCAAACTTCTGAGGGACATAGTGGCCATGCTGGGGAAAACGATTTGCTATATAAATAGTTCTCGTGTCGCTTTGATGCGGTGGGTCAAAACCCTAGAATATAAAATAAAAAAAGAGATAATCAAGAAAGTCAATTTTATTAACTGCTGTTTTGTAAAATTCTGTGGAAAGGGACATTTAGATACCAAACAGCAGTTCTCAAAGAGTAAACAAAATTGCTATATAAAACTGAAGTCTACTATGTCCAAACAATTTTCAAAAACTCTGAGAAAAAAACCCAAAATCTCAATTTTGAGGTTGTGTACTCATTCTGAAAAAATGAAAGGAAAAAACCCTGTCAAAAGGTTAGAGAACACTTGCTACCCAGCAAACCTGAAACCCTGCAAAACTTAAAAAGGAAGAAACAGAAATGGAGATGAAAACATAAATAATTTACAAAACCTCACAGCCACGCTTGCTGTAACCCTAATAAAAGTGATTATTGAGAAAAATAAAAGATCAAAACATACAAGCTATACTAGCATGCTGTGGTAACTGGATTTTGAAAAGATTCTCACCAGAGAAAAGCCAAAAGCATATGCATCTGACCAGATAGTGTTTTTTCAAACAGGTTCTATCTCCAAGAACTAACATTTTGACTCATTCCAAATGTGATTTCCTGCCATTACCGCCAACTCATACATGGATGGTGCAACAGTGAAAACAAACTCATAGGAAAAAAAAAAAACCAACCATACTCAGAAATACTTATCAATAATTTCCTGCCAAAACAGATGATCTGAGTAAGGTCCTTGGGAATCAAAGCCCTGTTTCAGGTCTAATGGTCAGTGTTTTCATCATCTGCTTCTTGAAGAAGTGGAACACAAGAGTTAAACCTGCAGATGACACCATCCTGGGACCGCCAGAACACCAAGCAAGGGAAAATTCTTGACCAACCAGATGCACAGAACACAAAGATCCAGCACAACGAAACTGCATTTAGAAAAAGAGAATAAAAGCCTATAAAGGAATTCTGAAGAAAAATGTCAAAGTCTATAACAGATCACAGGCTAGACATGAGTCATCCACATCATCCCACTGAGAAAAAGGCCTCCAGTGCGGAGGAGGCTGGAGGAGGAGCAGGAGCCACAGCTGAAGCACTGGGAACCCACTGGACAGCACCCAGAGGAGTGCAACACGAGCCCCAAGAGATCCTGGAAACATGACACATAACGCAAGGCTGAACAATCTAAAAAGCAAAGAGCAAACAAATTAGAGTCATTTAGCCTGGAGGAGAGGAAACTTGGGATATCCTAGTAAATCTCCTGAAACATAGAAGACTGTTCCATTGAGAAAATAGGTGCTTTGAAGGCCAAAGAAGAACGGCAGTAAGCCGGCTTAAACTGCAGGCAAGAAAACTTATGTCTGGGTATTGGAAAGCAAATAAATTCCTTTGTTATGGAAAGGAATAATTAAACACCAAAATAAGTCATGGGGAAAGGTTGTAATGTCTGTAATACAAGGGCTTATATCTAGGTCATTCAAGTCTATCTTTAATTGAGCCTTTCCTGGGGCTACGTGACTCACCAGAACCCTTCCTACCAATAATGCTCTGACCCATAGAAGCAGGTGATGGCAGAAGACAGCAAAACAGTAATAATTCAGATAACAGGCCAAGAAAACTACTAAAGAAAAAGGCAAAAAGCTTTCAGACATGAAGTAAACTAGTGAAATTAAATTTAGAACTGTTGCTTGACTGGGAATCAATGACTGCCTGCAAAGTGGTGAATTCCAGCATCAGCATCACACACACTCCTAATCTTAGAACCAACCTGCAGAGTTCCCACAATCTCCTTGTTCTTTGATGCCAAGTGTAAGGACAACTGGTGGTGTCCTTTGCTAAAAGTGCGTTACCAATTCCACTACTGCAGGTGAGGAAATGGCATTTGCAGCGGTGTTGCTCCACTTGTGAATGAGGTTCGGAGCTTTATCATGTCAAATAAAAAGTGACACTTCACAGAACTGCAGAAGATATCTCTGTACCAGTTAACTACAGAAGATGAACAGAGAGCACCATGACTGACATAAAAAATGGTTGCTATAACCAAACAAATTTTTTTTCAATCCATTAATATCTCTAATGTGGGTCATTAGGTATGTTCACATTCAGGATGGTGTCATTTTAAAGTAAAGGAATATTTAAAAAATCCTCCCAAACATACAGATGTTTGTGTTTGGCATCATTACTACTGAAACATTTTGCTTTAGAGAGAAAGAGGTTCAGAATAATGAAGGGAGAAAGAAGGGAAGGGGGATTTTTCAAAGAGCTTTGAAGGAGAATAAACTTTAGACGACAAGCAGTGGAAGGCTGGTCTAGTCACATGCTCCAGGGTAAAAACTTGTTTAAAGATAAGACTGGAGCAAGGAGACAAAAAGTAGATAGGGGAAAGGGTGGAAAAAAATACACAGGATAGCAAAAGCAAAATGCAAGGAACTGTTCACAGCTTTAAGAAAAGAAATACAAGCATGAAAGGAAGATGAAAAAAATGTACCTGTTAACTGTTGACACAAAATTTAAAGAGAAGAATGTTTGTAGCAGAAGTATTTTGGATCTGACATTAGTGACACAGTATTTCTAAATCAAGCCAGAAGATGCCACAAATGAAAGTGTTTTGCGAGCAAGAAAAAATGCCTAATTAGTAAGCCTTTGTACACAGCTCTCTTCTACATCTCAGAAAATGTCTGGCACTCACAAAATGCCAGACATCCTCACTTTGGAAAGTCAGACTCTACAGCCTGAAAAAATTCCACTCTGAATCAAACAGATGTATAGCAACGAAAAAAGCACAAAGAGCAAAGAAAACAAGTTGCAGTCTTCTTTCTGACAGTGATAAATTCTAACCTGCATGCCACTTGCTGAATGTTATTAAAAGATAAATCAAAGATTACTGAGTGACTAGGATATCACTGAATTTTTTATATACCCTTTTTAGGCCACTATCTGAGCACCTGAAGGGTGATGAGTTTGATGACATTTATGATGAAGAGTAAAGACCTCTGTACAATTCCAGTCTCACTGCACAAGCACTTCTTTCAGAATAAACATCTCTGCTGAAGCAGGCTCAGATGATTAAAAGCAGGAACTTCATTTTCCAAATAAATCAGAATCCCAGGCCATACAAGTTTACAGGTGCAGTTGTGGAGCTAAAACAGCTTAAATTTGCAGTCTGTACAGATTTAATTCTTTTTTGTTGACATTTGCCACGCAGAAGGCACAGTAGCTGTGCAGTCAGCAGATCACAAGGCACACACAAGGCAGGCCGGGGACAAAACCCCCTGAGTTGTCAGAGCTGTGGCTGGAGAAAGACACATCCCTGACAACCTCCGGGACTTGACTCGAGTCACAGCAGGAAGTGAGCGCCAGAGCTGGGAATAAAACCCAGATCTCCCAAGTTTTACAATTGTAACTACTAAAAATCACTTGAAATTAGCCAACAACTCTGTTGTCTCATAACTAGCTGATGAGACCACAACTAAGCAGATCATCCAGAGAAATTCTAATTACACATCTCTCCAAGGAAAATTCTGCACAGGCATTGAACTTCATTGTTCAAGAGCTGAACTGTCTTTAACTCTTCTCTAATTATGGGGCTGGTCACAGAGCCTGCTCCTGACACTAAACTGACTCGTAGTCCAAATTTGTGCCCAGCAAGGGATTTTCCATAGTAACTCTGTGCAGCCAGCAAGGCAGTGCAGAAAGCAGAGTTTCCTAATTTCACTTAATAGACAGTTCTCTCTCTTTCTAACGTCATTCTCCAACTCAGCTGCAAAAGTAGGGTAACATGCCCTTGTCAAAGGATTTCTGCAGCCAAACAGCATGAGCAGAGAAACCCTAAATTAGAATCTTGCAAAATGATTAAGTCATCACCAATCTCTTTCAAAAAAAAAGTTAGTTTTCCTGCAGTTATCTAGTGAAGTGATTTCTACCCAAGTGCAGAGATCACTGACTTCACCGCAAATAATGCTGAATATTTTACAAGAACTGGTATTTAAGGCTTCTTGACCAGGTATATTACAGGCATATATATTACATGAATCACTTTTAAATAAAATTTGACCATAAGATGAAGTGACCTGATTTTCTCCCCTTCATGTTGCAAATTAAATCTAGATTTATTGGCTAAAGTTCAGTCCTTGAGATGATTTACCCACACAAACCAGGCATTATCTACCCTTGGAATACGGCTCTCATTTAATCTTTGATACACACTTCCCCAGCAGAAGTTCTGCACTCAGATGAACTTAATACTTTGGTTTTGAAAACAGCCTAAAAGCATGCCACTTATATACAGTACAGATACTCTAGTCAAGCTGATTTATAAAGCACAAATGAAAATAACCTTTAAAAAAAAAAAAAGAGAGGTGATTCATAGCTTTCATTTCTTATAAATTCGAATGACTCTAAGCAAAGTCAAAGTAATTTTTACTAAACTTCTTCAGCAGTGATTTCATTACTGTTCTAGAAGTTAAACAAAGATATTCCCTGTGCAGTAAATTAGGCCCATTTAGAACAGCACAGAAAACATATCCTGGGGAACTGAGGAGAAATATTTGACTCCAATTTTATGCAATTTATTTCATGAAAGCCATGGGATTCAACAGCCACCCCCAAATAACTCTTTCCTACATTTTGTCTGCATCTCAAACGTGCTTGGAGAACTGCCCATCGGCCATCAGGTGAGGAAAACTCATCCATCCATTTTCTCACTTTAGTTTACGTTTTTGGTTTTGTCTTGGGATTTTTTTTTTCCATTTTTTTTTAATATGTCATGCCAGTTGTCTAGTCCTATGATAAAAAGCTTTCCTATGAAAGAAGAGTTTTACACCGCTGCTGAGGCAGCCTTAAAACACACATAACAAACTAGGCAACCGCACAGGATGCAAATGCAGACCAGCACCACAAAAAAGACCCTCCCAACACTTGCAAGTGCAAAGGAAGAAAAGAAAAAATGCTTTTGTACTCAACTTGTTGCTGTAACATCCACTGCAAGACTCTTAACACTTCAGTACCATTATTAACATATGGCAGTGTGCACCAACACACTCTCCACATACCCCACAGCACTGTTACATGAGACAGCAGAAATCCAGATCTCTCAGCAAGGATTTCTGACATGAGACCTGCAAACAACACATCAACTTCATTACCAAGTTTTGCAATATGTGCATTTGTAATCACAAATCATCTGACAGGTGGTTTTTGCTTATGACTCGCATAAACTTAGTATACTTGAATAACATCTCCCAGGGTTTCTTATTCATTACTCATAGCTTTTATAGAGGGGGAAGAAAACCCAAACTTGTATTTGCCAAAAGAACTTCTGCTATGTGACCACTGAAAAGTGAAAGGGGTTTCAAGGAAGGAAGCCTCATTCAGAGCCTCTTCCTCCTTTTAAAACTCACACTGAACATGACAGACAAAAGCAGCAGTTCCTGCAAAACCCTTCTGAATATCACATGCTAGTTAATAAAGCTAATAAACAGCAGAAAATTCGGTCTCAAAACCCTTTTTCCTAGGGAAGTGACATGACTGATCATGGCTGCAGAAGCAGAACATCACATTTCCTGGCAGACAGCCCAAAAATCTGCTATTACACTGCTGTCAAGATATATTTTGATTAAAGGTGTTTTGAGGAAATGGATTTTCTTGCTTTGGATTTTCTTCTGAATATACATAGAATACTTCTCCCTCTGTCAGATAAGATGATCTATTCACACTCCATGCCCATTTTCAGAAGTCTGCGTAAATTTGTACTCCATACATTCAGCCAATAATTCTTTCAGTCATGTAACTGGGCAGTAGTCAAACTGAATTTGCCTTATCAAAGGTTAGCATGAAGGAAGAAACGGCCTCTCACAGCAATTTTAAACACTGCTCTAACAACTAAAATAGTGAATCAGCTGAAGCACCCTGATGTGTACACAGTGCCATGCAGTTTGTACCTTCCCTTTTAAATATCCCTGCAGTAAAGAAATAAAACTACTTAAAGTCATACACTTCATGCAACTTCCTCTTCCCTCTTACTGTATCTACAAAATATCTGATAATAAATCATGGTGTAACCTCCTAAAAGACCTATAACCAGACTACATTATTTTATGAAAACACACCCTCTAGGCAACAAGGCCTGCAAAATCATGAGGCAATAACCCTTCCTTCCACAAAGTTAGAATGTGCCTAGTACTTCACTAAGAAAAGTTGTACTGGTGCTCACCACAAAGTCCTGCTCACATAGAGCTCAAGTTGTTCTTACTTTACATACTATTTTGTCAAGATGCCCACAGAAAATAACCTGGGAAAATCCCTACTTAAAATTTTAAAAAATCACCTATCTTCTCCTTATTTATCTGCAAACACAACACGCAAGGTAAACTGGTCTCACTCACTGCCCCACGCTGGTTTCTCTGCTCAGGTCACCAAGGCCAAACATACTGGTCTTGTAGCATCAATAAAAGCAGAAAGGAAAAATGAACTGAACAGCCCAGTTAAGGTTTCTAACACAGCACTCTCAAAGGCTGCTACGGCATGTCCAGTTCCTTTTAGCAGCAAAGGATTTGAATGAAGATTTGGGTAAATTGTTTAATTCAAAAAATAGTCCAACTTGCATCCATGAAGGAAATGGCTTTCTTATCCTCCCCTACAACCCAAATCACAGAATTTTTAAAACGTAATCCATTTTGGACTTCATTTGATAATACAAACCTAAGACCTTGTAACAGCTGCTCTTTCATGAGTGTCTTGAACAGAATTTTTTTCCTACAGGGTTATTAGTCCAGCACACAAAGAGGGCCTACAAGAAAGCCAAGGAGGGACAGTTTACAAATTCATGCAGTGATATGGCAAAGGGGAATGGTTTTAAACTGAGAGAGGGCAGATTTGGACTAGATATAAGGAAGAAATTCTTCCTTGTGAGGGTGCAGAGGCCCCAGCACAGGTTGCCCAGAGAAGCTGTGGCTGCTCCGTTCCTAGAAGTGTTCAAGGCCAGGTTGGATGGGGTTTATCCTCCTGCCTCAATGTGCTTAACCAGTCAAATGCCTGTAATACATTCCCTGTCCATTGCTTTATTTTAGGATAAAATCTCCCTGTCAGACACACAGATCATCAATAACTTTTGCTCAGATGCTTTTTGGAAGAAAAGAGACTCTACAATAAATGTGTCTTCAGCTCTAATGAAGGAAGAAAGTTAGTTAACGTTCAGGTTCTAAGAAGCAAGCCTCGATCCCAAAGGCAGAGCTAGTGGCTCCCAAGTTACATTTCAAGGCCAGTCAGCGCACGCTAATTCTTTTTTCTTTGAAAAAAAACGCTTTATGAAAAGTCCAAGAAGTTGAAGAGACATTGAGACTTCACGGTGTCTGTAGTCCAAAACACGTGGACTTTTGCCACATGCTCCCAAAACAGCTCATTGCTCTAACATGGAAATGAAGATGCCTTTGAAGTTCCAACTACACAGTTCTAATTTCAGAACTAAAAGTTTTCCTCTGTGGGCTCCCGCAATTAGTTTTCTTTATCTGCAATACCATCTTCCTGTCAGGCATGTACAAAAGGAGAGTAGGTAAGATTTTTAAAGCTGAAGGGTGACTTCAGACTCCCGTCAGGAAACAACTACAGGGCATCACATATCATAAAATAAGAACTGAGAGCTCAAAAATCACAAGCCACTTTTTCAGAAGACTTCTCAAACTATATCAACTACACTGAACATGGAAAGTGCTACAATTCTGCAATAATCAATCACAGGAATAGCAGCCACTAAAGCCACACTAAGAAATACAGAACTAGTGCAAGAAATGAAACATTTAACATATAAATCCTTCACATACCTCGAATGGCCATAGGATCTCAGAAAAAGACCCCCCCTGTGCATCCCTTCTGTACATTCCCTGCACTTGTTAAGTAGGCTTATAGCAGATTTTCAATATTAAATAAAGCATTCAAATCTGTGACAGGCTACAAACTTTCCCTTAAGACTAGAAAGCCGCTCAAATTTTGTAGATAGCAATTTCACCACAAAAAAATGACATTTGTCAGGTCCATGACAGGAAAAATACAGAGCAATCATACATTCCTTCATGTACTGGCATATTATATACATTATTTTCTTAAAATGAAATGCTCTTTACCCTCTGCTTTGAAGAATCATTTATAAAAGTATTTCCCACAAGCATGAAGGGCTCCTGTTCTGGACTACTCATACAGCCCTCATTGCAAACACTTGTTTTCAATGTTTGGATTTGTTCTAGTAGGCAATAGCTATTTATGCCAATCAGCTCCAGCACTGAGAGTCTAACTTATACTTTCTTTCAGCATGGCAAAAAAACAACAAACCCTTTCAAAAAGCATCTTGCCCCAAAATCACCATTAAATAATAAATCTTAAGGCTTTTTCAAAATGTGTGCCAAAATTATACTGACAATTGCTGACAGTGGCTGCTCAACAAATTTCACAGGAAGAGAATTTAGTTTATAGCTTGAACCGTCTAGCTCTTCCTTTTAACATGCTTTGAGAAAGCCTGATCTGTAAAACATTACAGTTTTGAGTCTACTGCATCCACCCAAAAGCATTTTTAGATCTAATTCCATTTCAAACATGATTTATGATTTAAGTGACAGTTTAATGCCCTCCTTTCAGACATGTGTACAGACCAGTCTATCCTTAAAGCTTGCTAAATCTTAAGCTTCCTTTCCATTTTGCTGCAATTCTCTTTTCAAACAGAAATGTAAATACCTACAAAAATGTGCACAGCCACACAAAGTAGCACAAAAATGTGCAAAGGAGGAATAAAATGCAGCAACAGATGACAACATGTATTCTGGGGGATAAACCACATAAAACCTCTTCCTCTAGTAAAACATTTCAGGATAAAAACAAACAGTTTGCCTTTTGTCTACATCATTATCTCTCCTTCCCATTTACAGGAAAGTTCTCCTTTCCCAGACTTATTTTTACTCCAAGTAAACAAGGAAAAAAAAAAAAATCCTCTTAAATCACTGCATGTGGGAGGCCAAGGAATTGCAGGGGTTTGTTTTTTAAATCACAGTGTAGTTCTCAGTCCTACTTTCTATCTTTTCTGCCATGGTCTGTACTAATGCTAAGTGGTTTCTCAACAGCAGGTGAAAAGAGGTTTGTATTAAAAAAAAAAACGAGCTGCAAATATGTCACCTGTGTTTTGCTAGAAGATATGACCTTGCATTTACAGAGACACTTTGTCACATCTATTTTGCTGCAGTTCTTGTCTGCTTGCTTAACAAACAGATTTTGTGCTAGAAATGGAATGATTTTTTGAGAGGTAAACTTTTTCCTGATGACATAATTACAAAAACAGTCATAACTACTGAGCACATCACAATAGAATAAAGAAAAAGCAGGAGCAGTCAGTGAAAGTCACAAGTCACAATGCTTTTAATGAAATTTAAACACATTGTTATTTTTTTTTCTTATAACTTGTCTCTCCATCCCAGAGAAAAATAAATGTCAGTTTTAATTAAGTCAGCCAACCCATTTAAAACTAGAAAAACAAATACCAATGATATTCAAAACACATGTTGAATGTTACTAAATCCAGCACATATTTATTTGCCTTAAATTACAAATTTTACCTTCCACTGAGAGTACAGAAACAATCTTTTAGCAGTAAACAGTCTTTCACCCATCCCACCAGATACTCTCTATTGACCAGAACAAATAGTTTTTGCTCACTGTCAACAAAATTCTATTTTTCTCCCTCTTCTCCATTAGTCACATAAAACCCATAAACAGAAGTTATTAGGGGAGCAGGACCCCATAAGTGCAGGAATATCACAGAGTCAATTAAACACTCCTATTATTGAGCAACAAGTGGCAATTTGACACAACAAAAAATCTGTTGCCTAAAAAGCTCATGGATAGGAACAAAAAGAAAAGAGGATGGGACAAGATGCAGGTCCAATATTCAAGTCTCACAGCAAGGCAGCACATCAGACAACACCAATCTTCCCATTTTTAAAGCAGTCTTTGAAAGAATCTGTGTCAGGACTGGTTTGATTGTGTTTTGGTATGCAATTCTTAGATTTAGAGTTTAATTTTGATGAGCTAAGACTTATGAATTACACACAGGACACAAGGGATGTCTCCATTTGGAGCAGACAGCTGGCTGAAGACAGGGCCAGGTTCTGCACGCTTTGGAACACACTGTGCTGCAAATGCATCAGCCCCCAGCAGCCACAGAATACAAAGAGAAAATAAGGTTAAAAGACCCAAACACATGGGAGCACTAATCCAGCAGATCAAAGAATATCTCTAGCAAAAAAAAAGAGGGCCACATTTTCTCCTGTCCTAAGTTACAGGAGGGAGTCCTTGACCTCCAGCTCTCAAACTACTCCAGCAAAGCTACACAACCTTTGGGCTGTTCCAACATACACCTCGCTGATCCTCGGTGATAATTCAGAAGGAATCAACCAGGCAGTCTGAATCACAGGAACTCTTCTGAGCAAATATGCATTTATTTTTCCAGCATAAAATAACAAGCAGTTAGTTAGTTTTAGCCAGAAAGGGGAAGAGGCTTCCTTGACAAATAAGGGGGGGAAATTGTATTCCAGAATAGCAAGGTGATTTCAGAAGCTAGATTCTCAGTCATTGGATTAGTTTTAAGTACTTCTGGCATTCAGAAAATAGAGGGAATTCTGGGGCGGGAGGCAGAAAGTAACTGCATTCAGTAAAATGATTAAGTGAAAATAATACACACTTGTCAGTGCAAACAATGAGATAAAGGCTGTCCACCTTATTCAGAATGCCAGCAACTGCAAGGTATTACAAAATACCATCTGTCCCCTCAGAACATCTTAACAGTAACCAGCATCTGAAAGGGAAAAAAAAACCCATCCCAGACATACAATCCTCTAGTGCTAATCTATTTGAGGCCATTCCCTTATTAGTAGAAATTTTTCATTAGAACACATCTAGAAGAAGATGAAGTACACTCCTACATATACTGTGCTGGCTGTGGAGGGTGTGAGGTGTGACAGGCACTACCTACACAGAACAGTCAAAAACATTCCCTGTGATCACCCTTCAACACAGCCTATGGAAAACTTCTGGACTTGATAAACTCCTGACACTCTTCCCAATCTGAACCTTCTTATAACCATGAAATAAATAAAATAGTCTGGTAACTAGGTTTTACAGTTAATCTATATATTTTACCTTTGATTTACAGTTAAATAAGAAAGTTGCATTTGCCCAAATACCCAGCTCTCCACAGCATTAAAGCTGTTGTGCACTACAGCATTTGGATCCTTAAACAGCAAAGATACTCTGCCAAATCCAACACAACCCTTGTCTTGAATTGTCATTTATAAAAGAGGGTCCAGGCAGGCAGCTCTTAGGTTTTCTGCACGCAGTATCCTTTGTACTTCACTGAGCTGTTAGACAACGGGTCAAAAGGCTGAAACTCCTCATAACAGCAATGCAAGAGAAATGCTGAGACCCTTCTCCAATTGACAGGACTAATAATTTAAAATTATGCAACTGAAATCATACATACAAGGGTATTCTACCACAATTTTCAGAGCTCTCCTTGGCAGACAACTGAAGGTGTCAGTACATTCTGTTAACAGCACTGCAAAAGCTCCTGCACCCCGTGTGCACCATCAGAGAGCAGCACAGCCCCAAGGCTGCCACAGACCCACCAGGTGAGAAGGGGACCAGCAAGTTCCTGAGTGTTACAAATGTCACGGTACTCTCCTTTGGTGTTGGTACTGCACAAACTCAACCATGGGAGCCACAACAGCACTTCGTACACAGATTTGCCGTGAGGTCTAACCCATCATATCTGGAAATGCAAACAAAACATGCTATGCTATTTCTGAATATTAATGATGCTTCCTATCAACTGCTGTTTATCGGGTTGCTTTTTTCAAGCAGAGTTGGCTGTGCCTGTGGCGTTATGCAACCCTCCAAATCCACATGCTTACTGCTCTCTGAGATCTCAAGGTAACAGAGCTGGAACCCAAACATCTCTCCCATCCAAAGCTTGTCTTTGTCACGGCATTTTACTCAAAGCTATGAATTGTAACTCCATTTGGCTCTACATTTTTTCATTACTAGAACCTAAGTACTTCCAATTATTAACTACATACTATAACATCACATTAACTAGAAAGTTAATGACTTGCTATGCAGCTTATTTAGCATGAGGCAACACTAAATGGAAAAAAACTGATCAACTATCTCTGCAGGGTGGTGTGAATTGTTTTGGAGCAAGAAAATCAGACTGAAGGCCAAGACATCGAACAACCTGATGATCGGTGCCACACAGGCATTGAAGGCTGTACTACTGTCACCAATTTCTCAGATACAAAAACTCACTAAAAAACATCTAACACCTCCGCTAAAAAACTGTTATGGACTTGTAAGACGATATTAAGGATGAAGGAAATTTTACATTCTCAGCATGTCTGCTCAGAGGACTGCTCATGCCTTTCCATCCCTTTCTGTAGCTCTACAGGCATGCACAGGTCTTCACAGAGAAAGCACAGCAAAGTCACCACCTTCAAAACTTAGCTAAAATAGTCTGAATTCCATATCAGGTCCTCCCATTACTTTAAGTTCACTTGCTTCATTCTCTCTCCTTCTTAACAATGCAAGTTCTCAAAACCATATACACTCATGAGCACTCAGTATATGAAATACCGTTCTCTTAAGCAAACAAGAAGTTGCAAAACAATTCACTGGTTTCATACAGAGAGTACTTAATAACCACCTAAAAGCACCTTCAGCAAGGTACCAGTCCCTCCCCCTTTCCCCAATCCCTTACTACTTCTCCAGCATTTCTGCCCACCAACGTTTTTCTTTTGTATTACTACAACATCCCACTTGCATCACTCCCACACATCTGCCTGATTCCAGCCCTCCTGTATGGATGAGGACCCTTTTTTAAAACCCACTGCCACAGCAAGCACAGGTACAGACGCACTCCCCAAAGGCATCCAAACCCACGCATTCCTCTCTTCTCCTCTCAGACACAGATTTTGGCACCTTTTGATGCGAATATTTCTGTCACCCCACTCTGCCTACTCCTTCTGGTTATTTTGTCAGCACCCTTCCCCGTGTTTTTAGTCCTCTGACATTCCTTCAGAACCTAAACATCACAGCCATGTGAAGAAGCAAACATATGGTGGGATCTATGTTAAACCAGCAATTACACACAGGGATGAGTTGTCTGAGTGTCTTTGCGAAGAAACACGTAGTGTGATACCTATCTTAGGCCATTTTTCATCTTTATGAGCTGTGAAACAACCAAGCCATTAACATTTGTGATGTTTATAGGAAAAAAACGCACAAAACACATATCACTGCAATAATTTTTTCTCATCAGTGCCATATTTAGACGTCTGCCAAGAGTCTTGACTTTTTATTGTCCTGCTTTTCTACTATGTTAATTCTTCCCTGTCAAAACTAGTGCAAGTTTTAAACAGTCATTTTCAACCAGTTTCCTTTAAGAAGCACTAAAACCTCCAAGTGCCAAGTTTATTGCTCACCCTGTTACACTAATCCTTGACTTTCCAATAAGGGCAAACAGATTTCTGGAAAGCTGGTCAGTGTACTACTAGCAGTGAAAAATGCAACCATGTTTGATACATGAGTTGCTAGCACTGATAGAGTCCCAGTCTAAACGCCACGGAAGACAGCATAAGGTTGCTTTATAAACCTCACAAACACACACAAACCTCAAGCCACCTTCAAGTGGAAAAAATGACAGCTATGTTACAACAAACAGGGGTTTTTTTCTAAAAAAACGTGTATAGGACTGTAACAGTACAGAAGAGCGCAGTCAAAGCTCAAACAGAGCAATTAATTTCCAGGTCAGTAACTCTTGGTGTGAGACCTAACTACAGAGCACTGTCAAGCTGGCACTGAGACCATCACCACAAGCTCTCTGCCTCAGACCCCGAACTGGGAAAATCTATGGGCCATGGGAAATGAGGTCAGGGAAGAAAAGGAGGAAAAAAGAAAACACAAACATTTTCGCTTTTTTTTTTTTTTT
>WBMY01012068.1:320176-400877 GCA_013397315.1 Donacobius atricapilla
ACCGAAAGTCAAAACACCGAAACACCCCAAACCCTCGGCTATGGGCTAAAAATAAAATAAAAAACCCCGTCAATAACGATGCAAGCGCAGCCTGCGGGTCTCCCCAGCCCCTGCGGGGGGAAGGACTCTCCTCCCTCCCGCACCCCGGCCCTGCTCCCCCGCTTCCTCCAGGGAGCCGCGGCCCGGGCAGCGCCGTCGNGCCCCAGTGACCCTCGGGCAAAGTTCCAGCTGCAGCCCGACAGGGCTCAGCGCCCTCAGCCCGGGCTTCAGCCTATGAGGGCGCCCTCTGCTACCCAAGGGAAGCTAATTCGCAACCTGACTGCTTTATCTTTCTTTTCTTTGCAAAAACTGCAAAGCGTACACATGTTGGAATAAAGACTTTGAAAAGAGAGCCGATAGCCACTGATCCAAAGTCAAAGCCCAAGTGCGCGGCGTGTGTGGGCTCCCAAGGCCGGGAACTGGTGCTGGGGGCTCGGGCGCCCTGCTGCTGGCAGCGTTGTCGTGAACTGCTGTTCCTGAAAATCGGGTGCAGAAACGTGCTGATGTCGGGCAGTGATCTCTCTGAAATCTCCCACTGGAAGAAGTCGTCCCTCGCGGACGCGTTCCCGTGCCACCTGCTCTGGGTGACCCTGCCTTGGCAGGGGCGTTGGGCTGGTGAACTCCAGAGGTCCCTCCCAACCTTGACAAATCCGTGATTTTGCGCTGAAAACAGCCGCTGCTGTGGAAACATCAGAGAGTTCAGCGCCAAACACTGGACACACCTATACAAGTTTGCAGCTTCTGCGCTGCGCGACTAAGGACTAAAGGAGATTATTTTAA
This sequence comes from Donacobius atricapilla, assembly GCA_013397315.1. Lineage (NCBI taxonomy): Eukaryota > Metazoa > Chordata > Aves > Passeriformes > Mimidae > Donacobius > Donacobius atricapilla. Next base: position 320,996 of record WBMY01012068.1, read on the forward strand.
GCAGTAAAGAGCTGAGCATTTGTGACCAAATACAGTTATCACTGGTCAGTGACAATCTCGCCATTGAATTAAAGTGTTTCTGTGAGCACTGTTCCTGCCGCTCCCATTTGTTCCCATGGAATTAGGATTTTTAGCAACGAATCAGAATCGTATCTGCTATAGTTTTTAGTGTTCATGTAGAAATTTAGAACACAATTCTGGATTTAAGATGGATGATCTAATGTCTGAGCAATGGAATCTTGTGTTGAATGCTGATGGTTTAAGCATCTGCATTCAATTAGAAAAATAACATTTAAACAGCAGGGAATAAAACTATTTTTATCAGGCATTTAGGAAAGCTAATGTTAGCAAAACTCTGTATTAAATGCTAGGCATTATTTCAAAACATTTAAATACATCAAAGCTGAGTTTCAAACAGCTTGCACTACCCTATTCATCTAATGTGAAGTCGAAAATAACAAAGTGATTTCATAGCTATGGCACGTTGCCTGGAGAGTGGCCTTCAGCCAGAAGCTGAACTGATACACTCAATATCCTTGCTCCTTTTATCATCAGATGTAGAACAGGGTCCTGACCACTACACACTAAAATTCATATGCCATTACTCTGAAGTGCAAGAATATTTGTCACTCTGTCCCTGCCAAATTCCAGTATGAGTTGCACTATCTGCAAGCCTCTTTTTCCATGGCTTGCAGTTGTGTTACATAAAGCTGCTTGGCGCTGTCTGTTCCACATTTGCTGTAATGATACTCTTTCACCAGACAAAACTTGGAAGCAATTTGCAAGTGATTTGAACCCTGCAGTTTGTATTTTTCACTCTAAGATGTCTGTATTTTAGTGGATGAAAGTATATTGATAGGATGGAATTATTTTGCTCAGTGCAGCAAAGGCTCCTACTGCACATTTTCAAATATACAGAGAAATTTCACTAAAAAAAAAAAAATCCATTCCTAGCATCCTGCCTAGTAAAACTTTGCACCTTTTAAATTGCTCACAAGCCCACACTAGACACTTATGAAGTTTCATCTCACCCTTGAGAGACAAATAGTTTTCAGAAGAGAAAATTGAAGCAGCACAGCCATGCCAGATATTGATTAGCCAGTAACACTCCAGCGCTTCTCAAATCAGAGGTCAACTGTATTAAGAATTAAGATTCCCACATCAGAGACCCCACTTTAAAATTGTGCCCTGGGGTTTCACCTAAATTTACATAGCAGGCTTATACAGAAAAAAATACAACTGCTGAAGGAAAAAAGTCACCTTCTGAAGATTAGGTTTAACCCATCGCCCAGGCTCTCTTGATTAGACTCCAAGCTTTCCACTTAAGTTTCTATGAGAGTAATGATTTCAGATGTTTGTTTAGCAAGATCAGGATACAAATGCTGTCTGATAAAGAAATATTTACATAAACATAAAAACACATACTTAAATGTTAGGTCCAGCAAGCTTTTATTTATGTGTGCATGAGTAATCCTTCTATAATCAATGGTGCTACTTTTAGTTTTATAAAATTAAACATTGGTAACCACAGAATCATTGCCTGAACATACAACCATCAAATCCTTGCTGGGGCTGCTGATGCTGCTCCCTGAGCTTGTTCCTGTGCGAGACACGCACGCATTTCCATTAGTTTTGAATGGTGTTTTGGGGCCTTTTTCCAGCAGGAACTGGTGAGATGCTGTCAGGCTGTATGGCCACGTCCAGTGCATGATGAGAGGAGACGGAAGTGTGGCACGGATGCCGGAGGGTGAGTGAGCTGCTTGCAGCTTTCCTGCCTTGGAAAACTCTGGAGTGCTTGGTGGCTGAGGCCTTTCACCTGCCCCATCCCTGGATGCACCTGCCCCAGCCCTGGATGCACCTGCCCCTTCCCGGGATACACCAGCCCCAGCCCGGATACACCTGCCCCATCCCTGGATGCACCTGCCCCAGCCCAGATACACCTGCCCCATCCCCGGATACACCAGCCCCATCCCTGGATGCACCAGCCCCATCCCCGGATGCACCAGCCCCATCCCCGGATGCACCAGCCCCATCCCTGGATGCACCTGCCCCATCCCTGGATACACCAGCCCCAGCCCAGGCTCCCAGGGTGCTGCTGCAATGCAGGCAAGGCACCTGGTAGCAAAGGGGGTGGTCTCATCTGGTGCACTGACTTTGGGGCAGCCCAGCTCTTGTGTTGCCTCTAGAAAACACCTCTGTCCTTTGGGACAGAAAAGCAGCAAAGCCAAAGACGTGCAGAGTAGGGATGTAGGTTCAGATGTAGGTTTGTGTAGCAAAAGCCAGTAATGCTCCTTACAGTATCATTTTCCTGGTGGAAAGTTCCTCTCAGTCATTGTTTTGATTTTAATTAAATATTTTGTAATTTCTCTAAATGAGTATTTTAATCTATGCATTATTTACTAGCCAATTATGGTGCTAATTAAAAATGTACACTATAAGGAGCCTGTTTTGTTTCTAATCCATAGAGAGAAAGGGCTGCCTGAGAGACACAGGGTTTCTTCAAGGCATCTTTATTCCTCAAGCATTCACTTACTGGCTGAAGCATCAATTATATAGAGATAATCAGTGGCTGATTTTCAGTCAGAAGGCTTTTCATCTAAAGACACGTGTATTTTTTACCTAGAGCAATCAGTCTTCAGGGAAAAAGTAGAAGAGTTAGAAAACAAACTGAACTTTTTAAAGGGAAACCTTGTGTGCAGTTTGCCACTCCTTTTTTGTGCCCTGAAAGAAATAAGATCAAATGACAGGATGCACAAGGTGACATTTCCAAGACACTTACTGGATCTCCACAATAATGCAGTAATTTTCTATTTGTTCTTACCCTTTCTCTCAGTTGTTAATACATGGATCTTGACGTAAAACCTCACCTTTCCGTTGTTCCATTTTTTTTCTTTTCACTTGAGAGTTTTGTTGAGAGAGTAGAACTTCAACTTCTACCCAACACATTAAGCTCAAGAGAGCTGGATCCCAAGTACCAGGTGAGGGGCTCCATGTGACAGGCAGAATTCAAGCCTGCCAGTCCCCTGCAGGCACAGAGAGCTTCGCACTGCGCCATGCTTCACCCAAAGATGCTCTGCACTTACCTCATCCCTGGCTGTGTGGAATGGCCTGGCCTGCTAAATGCAAGTCAAGAGAGGTTACAATCAGTGCTACTCGCTTTTCAAGGCCCCAGGATAACAGGAAGCTGTGGAAAGCATTAAAATTCATCTTCCCTTTCAGCCTCACTGTTAACTTTTTAATTATGTGTTGCCTGTGGGCCGTAATGTTCGGCTTGTGGCTTTCTCTAAAGCTGTTTTGTTTTCTTTTTCCCCGGGGAAGCAGTCCAAGATTAGAAGAAATAGGAAATCCTGAAAAGCCATCCCTTATCTTCATGAAGTATAAAATACTAATTGTTCATGCTCTTTTTTTTTTTCTGGGAAGAGATAAATTTTTTAACCCATGGCTCATAAAGTCTGGGACATTTCCAGTGGCCTTGTTTTGATTGAAAGGGGAGGACTCATAATCTTGCAAAACAATGGTTTTGTAAGAAAATGTGTTTAGGTAAGTCAGTTAATTTCTAGTATGCCCTTGACAGTGACATAATCGTGCAATTCTGTATTATAAACAAAGATAATCTTATAAAATGTGAATTTTTCTCCGGACTCTTTATTTAACACTTTATAAAAATACACATTTCCTAATACTAAACACACACTAACTAATTCATTCTTATCCTCATTTTTTTATAACAATTTCCTTTTCTAGTTTATAAGCCCTAGGGATTATTGGCATTCATATGTCACTTCATGGTTCACCTTTGTAAAAAATTGCCTGGCAGAAAATGATGCATCTCAGTAAACACCTTACAGTATTCTACGGGGATTTTTTTTTTCTTTGTAGCACCTAAGTTAAGACTACTGAGTGGATAAAGAAAGATTGAATTCTGGAGAGTAAACACAGGGCCTGCTATCCAGGTCTCTTGACACCGGTCACCTGGGACATTACCGTGACAACTGTAATACAAACAGTTACACGCCTAGGGATGTTACCTTGGAAAGGAGTTTGAGATCTTTTTGGGGAAGGAACGTGGGAATTCTGTTCATGGTTATACACTCTCTCTTAGTTTAATAGCTTGCTTCAAAATAGGGTAACATCTACTATATGGAATATTCTCCAGGTAATGGGAAGTAGGATTTCAAGCACCCTCAGGTACTTCAGTTTGCCATGTCTTGAAGGGCAAACTGCTGAACTGGATACAGGTTTTCTGAGAGCACCTTCTGGTTCAGACTTTACAAGTCACATAAATCTCTGTGAGTTTTAAATGTGAAGTAAGCTTGTCATAATGAACATAGTTTCTGTGTCCAGGATTCAGGTTTTTAGTATTTGAGTCAGCTCATATAATGCCAGCTAACATGTTCCTATACTGCACTCAAATGATGAAGTAGATATTTCTGAAGGTGTTCCTTGCTGTGCTGTTGGCTGGACTGTAGCCAGCTCGAATGCTGAAAACCTAACTTGGATGCCTGTGGATCTTACCTGTCCCAGCAGCAATGGGCTGTGATTACACAGGTTCCTTTTCAAGGGTCTTCCTTTTTCTCAAGTCATCTAAAGGAAAAAAAAACAATTAACAGAGCCTTACAATTCAGTGCTTTCCACCAATTCCCCATTATTTAAGCCTGTGCCTCAATGTTAAGTGGCAGGATATTACCAGTATTGGCAAGTTCCTCCCTTTCTCAAGGGTGAGAGAATAAATTCGTGTCCACTGACTTTCCCCCTGAACCTGCTTTGCACAGGTGTCTTAAAGAGTAGTGGTTACTCCCTTGCACAGGCGTGTCCATGACAAAGCCCAGGGCTCCAGCCTGTCTGGGTTACACAAATGCCTCAGGAAACAAGGCAGAGAGGCTTGGAGAGGCAAGACAGACACCTTGGGGAGATGAAGAAAATTTCAGTGACTCATCTAAAACTGATACAGCCACTTTGGGTGACAGAGGACAAAAGAAAAGAGCTCTGCCAACGTTGGCCATGAACACAGGTTTCAGATGTATCAGTGGGTAGGAGAGGGTCTCACAGATGAAGACAAAATCGCTTGTACTTGCTCAGTATTGGAGAGGCTGTTCATTAGTGCAGCTGTAAAAGAAATTTTTGCTAACAGAGATGCATTTTATATGGCAAAAGGGTTTTATAAAAGCATCTACCAAACAGAATAAGCTGGCAAAAACACTTCTCCCTTCCAACACAGTGTTTACAAGAAAGTTTTTGGCTCTTCAGAAATTGTAAATGAATCATATCTCCAGCTGGTATTTATGATGGGGCCTGTCTTCCCACCAGCTTTCCTTTCACCACCATCCTTCTTCCCACCCAAAGCAAGAGTGTTCGCATGTGTGCTAATAACACCGTGCATGCCTCTGGGCAGATCTCCATGCAGCTGTGTCCAGCAGGAATGCCAGCCTGGCTCCCAGCTGTTGCTGCCCTCACTCCCTCCGTGGCCCAGTCCCCACAGCATGTCGTTGTTCGTTCACACTTAGGCTTTGAATAAACAATCACAAAGAAAGGCTTTTGGTTGGGTTTTTTTTTCCTCCCCTCTTTGTTTTGGTATAAATATAGTAAAATGGGTTGATTTACACTGCTCTTGGGGAATGAGACTCTCCTGGCCTTTAGTTGAAGATTACTTTCAAGATGAGTTGTGCATCGTATAGCAAAAGTATACATAAAGTCTAAAGACAAGTCATGGTAGCACTGATTCCACACTACCTTCACATTTCATTTCCAGCCAAGCTTTAAGAGAAGTCCCATAGGCTCAGAGTTTCAAAAACCTGTCTACCATTTCAGTCAAGTTTCTGAAGTAGCTGCAAAATAAATATACCCATAGGAAGTGTTTAGCACTTAAGCTTTATAAATCTGAAGCTGGATACTCAAAATTGGAGAAGGTGTGTGCATCTATTTATTATTTTTTTTAAAATCCCCTCATGGCCTAGTATTCTAGAAGTAGGGTGCAATAATCTACCATGCAGGGATAACTGGGGACTCTGCAGACAAAAAAAAAAATAGCTGTGGACATGACAGACGATGTTTCTACAGCCATATGAGGCAAACAAGCATATGGTTGCTCTGTCTTAAGTTCCTACACTCCTTTATGTCTTGAAAGTGTAGCAAAACATTGGCTGATTAACATAATTAAAGCATTTTACAAATGATTCCTAGTTATTTTTGCAAATGTAAATGAAGATGCTGACGTGAAGTTTTTTGCTGTGCATGATGAATACTGAGTTCTCATTTTACTGAGTACTGTAATCAAATTTAGAACAAATGTTATATAAGTGCATAAGTAATCCTAATCCTAATCCCTTTTCTGCTGTCTCACTTGCTCCATCTAGGCCTGCTGCAGCTGTAAATCTATAAATCTCCCATATTTTGCAATTTCCTCACATATTTTTATTTTTGTTTCCCAATCTCCTGCCTTTCTGAAAGGAGACAGTTTTAGTTTCTAATGATTCTGATGGAATGAAAAGTTTGATTTCTAGCCTTCTGCCAGTTTTCTTACAGTACTGTATATTTGATCACAGCAAATGTACAGTACTGATGCTATTGCTATAAGATGTTAAACCTCACCCTGTTGAAACAAATCAAGAGGTCTTCAAACATTTTTTACTCTCTCCTTAGTTGAATATCTGTTGTTTTCAATGTTTTATTAATATCAGTAGAGGTTGGCTGAGGGTATGTCAACCATGCATAATTCAAAGTAGCCAGAAGATATCAAAGATAGCTATAAACAAACTAGTTGGTAACAAATCAGTTCTAGCATTGGAACACTGAATTCCCTGTGAGCAACCTGACCCTGTTTCTGATTTTGCCCTAGGATTTGTGTCACTGCTATAACCTGAAATTATTTCACTGGCTCAATGAAAACAGCCAGGAGGGACAGCATCCAGTGCAGATTTAAATGCTGGACTCAGAAAAACAAGATTGATTGTGTTTTGTGATATATTTCCACAAGATGTTTTGGCAATCATTTAATAATTTCACAAAAAAAATTCCACATATCAATTAAACAATATTGTAACAATTATATTTTTAAATCACTTTTATTAAACTGTATTTCTTATTTGGAATATTTCTAAGGGTACACAAAAGCAAAAATAAGTATTACAGATGAGTGGTTCACAGCATATAATTTATCCAGTTAATATAATTTCTTGGTATTTGTCTACACATTGTTTATAATTTTATGTAATTAATTTATTATGTGACCCTAATTGCTAAAATTTTCATTGACTTGAGTGGGAAAAATGCTGGGCCACAGGAGGTTTATCCCTGTAAACCTGTAGACCTTACTGAAGTTAATCTTTGGAAGTACACATCTGACATACTATTCCTTCTACTTCTTGCTTCCTAAAACAAAAAATATTCTTAAGCAGAGAAAATTCACATTTATAAATTGGAAAATGAGACCCAATTATTCTCTGATGTTCTTTTATTTATTTTTTAATATCATATTGCCCATGAATGTATTTGTTATAATATATCTGGAAGAAACCATAAGGTGATGAGCCATAGCAAGCAAAATAGTCTTCCATGGTTTTTAAGTTACTGTATTTCCTTCTCTTCTGCTTATCCTCAGTTTTGCTTGTTCCACAAAAATATATTCAGATATTTCAGTACCACTGACATCAGTTGGGACTTAAGCAATTATTTTAGAGGAAAGAAAATGGGCAGCAGTTTTCCAGGCCCACACTCCTGCCCAAGGCCTGTTGTACCAGCCAATCCTGGCCCTCCAGCTGCTCCTAAAAATCAATCATAAAAGCTAAATATCCCCCAAAGCATTAAATTTTTCTGAAACTCCAACCTAGATCTTCTTCACCAATAGGTAAATTTTTTGCTCCTTATCCTGGGCCACAGATGAAGTGTAATGCTGAGCAATACCTGTGTACTGTATGAAAATAATCCTACTTCTTTAACCTGAAGATCATCCAGTTTCCTTAAGTTTTCTGATAAAGTTTGTTGTTCTTTTTGTTGCTCTCATCTGGACATTATCCTGACCACTTCTTTTCCAAATTTACAAGTACCAAATGAAGCTGGTACTTTAACTGAGGGCTTATCTGTGCTGCACGCAATGGAAAAATAATTTCACTTATCTCACATGTATTTGTATAACCCATTACAAGATACAGTTGCTTTTTCCCCTATAACTATTACTCTTTTGACTACTGGCAAATGTATGCTCTGTATCATTTGAAACTTTTTTTCTGGCAGGCCAAATCGGTCACTTTATATCTAATATTAATGCAATTCATTATTCTTAAATAATTCCTACTTTTCTAAAATGACCATTTTTATTTTAGCACTACCCAGACTATTTGTCTACTTTTCCAAGAATTTTTTGAATTTTTCTCCTGCAGAGTGCCTCCCATCTTTGTATCATCTACAAATATGACACAGTATTCCCTAATCTCAGTTCTTAATGAAAATACCGATTAGTATTGGACCAAGAACAGACTCTCATAAGAACCAGTCTTTGATTTAGACAATGAAAACGGATTTGACCAGCACTAGCTCTTATTATTAACATGGAATTGAGTTATCCTTAGACAACAGATAGATTCCAGTGCACCGACTTGCCTGGCTGCTGTGGATCCTTTCTTGAGCCAAGCAGGATTCTGGGTTAGTCAAAGAATTCATTGCAGAGCCCACAGATGGCTAAAAACCACTGTTACTGAACTGCATCAGCCCTTTGGAGGAATGCCACCCAAAGTACCTGAAAGTGATACGGACAAAGTACATTGTGCAACTTGTACATTTTTAATGATATACTGCAAGGTAAATGTGTGTGGTGCCAGCAGAGCTTGCCCTTCTGCATTTTGCCAAAAAGATACTGCAGGTGACCCAAGAAAGTACCACAGTGAAGAGCTGAGGTTGGATCATCTACACCACTGCTACACATCCTTATGTTCCTTTCTCACTTCTCATCTTCTTACAACTCCAGCTCTGGTGCTGGGCTGATGGCACCCTCAGGAGTGCAGATCTTGGATGTTTTTAACATGAAAGCCACCCCAAAGAGATGTGTTCCTGTCCAACTGTCATGCATGGTCAGAGCAGGGGGTATTTCTCATTGTGTTTTGGGAGAAAGAACAGAGAAACTGAGAGACTCATGGATATCTTAAAAAGTTTTCAATGCCAATTCAGATGGAATTCACTTATTTTTAATATATTTCTCTTTTGTGAACTTACTTATCTTTTTATTTGAATGCATGTGTCTTTGAGCTGAATAAGGAACTGGGAATTTGCCTGTGTAAGGGCACACATAAATTAAAGAAACAAGCACCTTCTTTTGATAGAAAAGGCTGTTGCTCAAAGAACTATCTGTAAGGGAAGATTATTAACTTTTTAACTTCAGGTCGGAGGATTTGATTTCCATTCTGAGATTGAAGCACACTACTAACAGTATAATTTAGATATCACATTTACCTGTTCCCTACAGCTGCCAGCCTGTATTTGGTTTCAGGGTTCTGATGTTGACTATTAACCTATTTAAATATTCATCAACAGCCTTCTGCCAAGGTGGATTAATTCACCATCTCGGGTCGCTGTCAAGTTGTCAATTTGTCAGATATTTTTTATTTGCCAGTGCCCTTTTAGAGTGACAATGATGGCACACTTACAGCTGAGCAACAATTTTACTGTTGGTATCTCCTGCTAAAGAAAAGGTCTCCAATACTTGAGTGGGTGAAGCTTGCTGTTGTGGCAGGTCTGAAAAATAGTCTTTTAACCAAAAAGCAAGAAGCGTATATGGAAAGGAGCTGATGAACCATCTTGTTTGATTTATGACAGTGAAGGCCTGTAACACCAATATGAAAGTTGCCTCTGAAGCTAAAGAAACACTGTCAGTTTTTATATCCACTTCATTTTTTGTCCAGAACCATGAGTAAAAGGCATTAATATTAATCATGGAAGGATTCTAGCTCTCCCCTTCAGTGATGACCAGAATAACCCCACATCAGCCTTTGATAGAATATGGAATCATTAACTTGTTTACTGAACCAATAATTAAATATTAATTATCATCAATGTAACATTTAATATCACATTATTTACATTATAATTGATACCAGTGCCTTAAAAGAACCACACACAAATGAACTAGATTTCTTTTGTTTACCTCAACTTTTAGATCACCTTTCTAGGGAACACTTTCAGAAACATTCAAGACATACTCCTGCAGCTGATAAGTCATATATTTTTCATGAAGGAAATCAAGTCTGCTGCATCCCGTGCACAAAACTCCTTTTAAACTCAAGTACTTCCAGCTTCCAAGTGAGTATTAAAAACACAAATTAAATAAAACAGTTTCCCAAAGCAAGGAAATTCTGTTGAAATGTGTTGAGACAAATGTTTATTTTTGTATTTTGGGGGCATTTAGGAGTGGTAGTCCTCCAGGAAGAAGTCTAGATAAATGAGTGGAGTTAAAATGGGGATGTAAATGGGATGGGAATGAGACCCTTGGGCTCCCAGACATGCTTCCCTCCCCAGGGGCTGTTTTAGGTCAGCATACCACAGTGGAAAGGGATTTTCCCTCTCTCGGGCATATCTGATGTGGAGGGCGAGCAGAACACTACCCAGTGTGACAGCAGGTCAGAGCCCAAGAGAACTTCACTGCAGCCACAAGCATCCCAGAAAAGCATCTCCAGGAAGTTGTAACCCAAATACGGCCTTTTCAGCCTCAAACATCTCTAAATGCATCTCCCAGGACATGCACACAAAGAAGAAACTCAAGCTTTAGAGAGAGCTGTAGGCTGAAACTGAATTTTCTCCCTAATTATACAGAGGCCCTGTCTCCTGACACCCACTGACTTCCAGCAGTTTGGTTCCAAGTCTAGAGAGGGCACCAGTTTTCATTCAGTTAAACACAGTAGAAACAGAAAACCATCTAATATGTGTCTGAAAAGTCTGACAGTCCAGATGAATAGCTGTGTTAAAAAAGATGACCAAGCACACAGAGATCTGCACAGTTCAGCTGGGCCGATATCCTACCCCATTGGCTAGAAGCAGTTTGCATACGGTGATTGATTTCAATGTAGTCTGCACTTCTGTTGAGCAGGTGCTCTATTAGCAAATCTATCATTAAATAAATATGACACATGTAATTCTACACATGGGGATGCTTTCACAAGGCTTTGGACGTGTTACAAATTGGTACATGGATCGACTGTGCTATATAAGATCAGATAGCTGAGGCTGCAGCCTTTGCTGTATACATTTCCACTCTGATAGCAATGCAGTGATGCTGCTAGGTTAAGAGAAATATGTAAAAGAAAAAAAAAACTCCCTCAGGAGATCCCTATTTCCTGCAGAAATTTTTCTCTTTTTTTTTTTTTTTTCCAGTTTTGACAAGAGCTGAACAATGGTGAATTGGAGCAAAGAAAGAAAGGAAATGATGCGCGGATAGGGAGAGTCAATCATCTGGGAGATCAGTTCCAACAGATCCATGGGAATGAACCTCTTTCATCATCATCAGGTTCCGTGATGCTCCTGCAGGCACTCAGCTACACAAGCAAGAACTGGGCAAACAAGGGGCATTCAGGACTGAAGTTAATGGGGTGCATATTATTTTAGCACCCAAATTTAGTTCCAGAAGAAAGCTACTATGGTGAAACAATGATTTGTGTATGTTTGCAGTTTCTGTTCCTAATTAGTCCATAGGGCTGAGAGCTGGCTGTGCCAACAGCGCATTTCCTGAGGGACAATTAATCCCCATCCTTCCAAGGCTGCCTTACGGGAAAGGCAGTTCTGAAAATGTTAACAATATTTGACATAGACAATACAGAATATATTTTTAAGTCACTGGTGTTTTATTTGCCCCAGTGAGCAGATCTGCTATACAGAGGTGCTCTTCTGAGACACTCCTCACTCACCAGGAGGTGATTCTGGTTTCTCTTCAGGGTCCTTAATGGCCTGGTGAGTTGGGAGATTAAGACTCTGAGTTTTGTCATGGCGTTGCTTTCATTACATTTTCACAATTCAGTTCTTAGTGTTCCCTTCAAGAGCTGCTGGTGAAGTGCTAAGTTAATTTTAAAACATTTATTCTAGTGGTTTATGATGGTGTAGTTTCACAGGCTATTAGTGTAAACTTTCTCCTCCTACATGCCAGGGAGTTTCACTCAGTAGGTCCCATATGCAGACTTTACATTTTAGTGAAACCAGGTATTTTTAGTCCTTAATTTAAAAAACCCAAACAAACAATTTTTTACTTAATGACTTCACATGAGAAGCAGTCTGGTCCTCCCTTATGAAGCTGTTGCAGTGTTCAATCCCAAATGGAGGCAAGACTTTATCCCTAATCTAATTTAAGGTATCCACTGGATTTCAGAGTCCAATACTATCAGATATCTTAGTTATGTAAATATTTGCAAACCACTGTGTAGTCACCACTTCACTTGTGTGTTAATCCACTAAATGGATTAAGCTTTCTGTAGTTTTCCCTGGGAGTTTGTTCATTTCCCAGTTTGCTCCTCCAGCTTGTTTGCAGACAAGCAGTGCTTTGTGGGAATCATATGGCTAAAAGTGGAATAAATGAAGTTTTGCAAATCAAAACCAGAAAGAAAGAAGCACTTGTGAAGGCCAAACGTCTCTTAAATGCTTGGTGGGGAAAAACAGTATTACCTGTCCTGGCAAAACTAGGATTGGAATAGGACTCAAACACGCATCAGGCTCATACCTGACTAATTAATCTGCTTTTTACTGCCCAGGCCAGCTTCCCCATCGAGATTGCTGTTAGCTGGGCCATGGAGAGGACAGAGCAAGCCCAGCACTCCACCTATTTCACACCCTGCTGTCGGCGAGCTGGGGACCCCTCCCTCTGCAGCTTCCCCACGCCTCTGCGCAGGAACCACAAAAAGGATGAGGATGCCACACCCTAAAACCAGCCCTGTCCCACGGTCTCCTGGCGCTGGCAGGAGCGCAGCCTCCGCCAGGGAGGGGCGAGCGGTAGCTCCCACGTCTCGGCAGCCCTGGATGCACCTGGGTGAATCCTGCTCCTCCTCCCACTCCCTGTGAGCTCATTGAAAGCCCTTGCTGCTGGCGGCAGCAATGCCGGGTGGGGAGGTTTGCAGGCAGGACTGGGAGTCTGGACCTGCCTTGCCATGTCCAGGAGCCGGGCTCACCGTGCCAGTCTTGCTCCAGTGCCATCCTGAGTTTCAAAAGGGAATGGAGAAGCAACATAATTTTTAAGGGGCAGAGAAGTAATTGGGTAATCTCCTTCAGTTACATGCTCAGCTTTCTACTGTTTGCACAAATGAATCATAAATGGCAAGATTGGTCCCACTGGAAACCTTGGGCTACCTCTGGAGGCAGAGATAATCGTTCATCTCATGCTTAGGCAGTCAGCAAACAAACAATAGCACCTTACACTTCATTTGTCAGCCTACAAAGCACGGGTTGTATTCATGTTTTATCTCAGCACTCATCTTACACAATGCTGTCATGCAATTCACAGTGATTTTTTTTGAATTAGCAATAATTATAAGGAGAAACACACCACTGAGTAAATTATAGAGTCACTTGCCATTTCCCCAAGCAGCACACTGCTGCTCTCTGCTTCAGTTTTCATGCTGATCTGCACCTGCTACAGGGAAAAACTCAACATGACACAAATTCAAAATATAATCAAAAGCAAGCTGAGCCAGTCCAGAGAAGAGTGGTCAGTATTTGAAAGCACTAATATTTCTATATTATAAACTGGATTAATCAGCTTTATCAGCATTTCTCAAGCTACAGTTTCAGATCTTTGCTACAAATATCTGAAGGATATTAAAAGACCTTTTTTCAGTTTAAAGCACAGCGTCAGTCATATGTATTTTTGTAAAAGCACTGCTGTCTGTCTGCTTGGCCCAACAAGGTCCCAAGAGCTCTCTGGGAATTTCTGAGAACTCAGAAGGACAAACCACTCCCAGTGTGCTGCAGAGACCATTGCTTAGTGCTATTCAGCATCTAAATAGATGAGGATGACACGACATTCAGGTTTGGGGGAAATGCAAAACCCAAAGAGACGCTGGCTGTAAGTTTGCCTTTCAGTGGTCCTTCTCTGAGGACTGTTCTCACTATCACTGGCAGCCCAAAAAGCTAATTGAATCTTACTGGCATCAACCAATACCTCACAACGGAGGTATTGAATCTCTGTCCATGTCATCATAGATTGTACAAATGGGGCTAAACATTTACTCTGCAATGCCTGAAATAGCTCAGGAGTCTCTCCCAGACATTTTTGAATGGCTTTAAACTTCCACCCATTGTGCTCATAAGAAACTGCATCTGCTCAGCCTGTTCTTTTTTTCTGTTCCCTGAACACCATATCCACTCAAATATGATCTGTTTCAAAGCCTAAGGAGAACAGGGTTTCTCAAAAATCTCCATAGAGCATCTGTAAGCTGTACAGCATCTATAAAATCCAGTATGTAGCCTGGAAGCTAAACACAGGTGATGGAAACAAGGACATTTTTATAGGCATGAGCTTATAATCATTTAAAACTTGAATACAGAACAGAAGGATGGAACAGCGAAATCTCTCTGATTTACACCATCTTTCAACACAGCCATAAGTAAGCTCAGTCAAAAATTATAGGAAACCGAGACAGGAATGCCAATTAGTTATAGTATCCTGTGCCACTTGTTGGCAGCCAATATACTGGGAAAATGTTTAATATTAGCCAAGAAAGAGCTCACTTGGGGAAAGCAAGGATTTCTCTTTATCAACACATCTTCAGCTCACCCTGTACAAATCGAAGTCCTGGACATATCCACGCCTTGGCAGGATTTGTGCAAGGAAGAAGTTCTCTTAAAGATATGCATTAATCAGTTCTGAAAGTGAGGTAATAAAAACACTTCTCTGTCCAGCAATATGTCTGTAAAGGACTTAGCACTGTAGAATGAGATCCACTCATTTTCATCAAATAATTTATAATAATCCCTAAAGTGTCCTGCTCATCTGTTATTGCAGCTTAGTCTCATTTCCAGGGCCTATGCCTGTATATTTTCTTTACTGTGATGCTCCAAAATCTGTTGTATGTACACATACCAAATGCTTTATATTGGATCATCAATGAGACCAGATTCCCCTGCAGTTCTACTGGAACCCAAGAGAACAGATCCTGCTAACACTGTTACCTGTTATCAGCAATACAGAGCTACGAGCAGGCTCCAGCCTGGGACCTTTGCTTATAAGGCTCTTTATTGAATAATCGCTCTGCTGAAAGGCTTTAGTAAACCCAGTCTCCTCTTATAATGGACTCTCTTACAGCCTCCCTTGCTTCTGCCATTCCTTATTTATACCACTCAAATTACTCGGCTCATTAGTCTGCCATTATAATAGAAGTCCAGTTTAGTTTATTTACTGTCAGTTAACAGCCTTTGCATTTACAGAATGAAATACATATTTCTGCATTTGCAGAAATCTGGAATGTAACAGGAGCAAGAGTGTAAAAAAATCCATCAGCGCTTTTAAGGACTTTAATCATTCACATACACAGTCAGACGACTGCAGTCATTCAGAATCAAAATAAAATCAAAACATACAGACTTCCCTAAGCAAGTAGATAGCTCTTAAAATGACTAACCAGATAAAGGAACAAGATAGTTAAAACACAATTGACTGAACCATAATGCTTTTGAATACTCTGATAATGACAGAGAACACAGAATAAAAGAGAAAGATCTTCTAAGTATTCTGGCTACACTGAAACACAACAAAGCAGATTGCTTCCACTTAAGGAGGCTTCAGCTCTTACTGTTCTTCTTAAAGGGGTTGTGTCACCAGGATTTATTATTAATGTGAACATAAGCTTGCCAAGACACTCAGCTTTATGTTAAGAGGCCTGAGTGCAGACTTAAGGTGCCAGTTTGGCATTATGCACAACTCCAAGTAGATGCTTAACTTCAAGCTCTGTTGTTCCTACTGCTGAACACAGAGAAATCAATTTACATTATGTATGTTGGTATGACAGTGGGAACTGGAGCTTCTGAATTAGGGGCCTATGCCCTCCTTGATGTGTGGTGAATGCTGTCAGAGAGGCCAAATCACATAGGCAATTATTTCTTGAACTTGCAGGTAGCTTCAAAGGACAAATGTTAGAGAGCTGTGTCTAGGCAGCTGGATTTGAAAATTGTGGCTTAACAAATTGTTTGAGGAAGTGAGGCCAAATTTTCCACTCCAAAATTTTTGCTGTGACTTTTTGTACTGGGATCAGCAACAGGCCAATTTCTGTGTAGAAAAATAAAAAAGAGCCATCTCTAAATAACTGCAGCCAGTTACCAGAATGGAGCTGGGAAAAAGAGAAGGCTGTTTGTCTCATGGTAAGAAGTTCAGGCAGCCACTGCTTGGCAAACCTCTGTATTACTGAATTTGGAAAATGGAACAGGGTTCACCTAGACAGAGATGTACTCTTACATCAGAGACAGCTAAAAGCAGGAGTTAAGGTTTACTGTCCTTGGTGAGTGTTTAGTTTCACATTGATGGATTGTTTCAACTTGTAAACCATGATTGTTTAATGTTGCACAGAATCTTATACCATGAGCTGATGGAAATGTTAACTCTTACCTGATAACTCCTGTTACATCTCTCTTGTTACACAACATGTTGCTTTATGGATTCTGGTGTGTGGTAGTACATCTGATTGAATTACGTTACCAACGTGCTCCTAACAGAATGACAATGCAGCTAGGTCAGGATAAACTAAAAATAACTTCTAGAACAAGCTATTGGAAAATTAATTAGTTTTGGGTCTAACCCAGTATTCACTGCACTCTTTGGAAAACCATCCATTGGTAAGCATAAGGAATGGTAAGCCAAGCCTTCACAAGATTCTTTATCCCTGGGCAAATTATTTCATAAATGCAAGTCCAGAATAGCACCACTAAGTGAAGAACTGAGGATAAAAACTGGCTGTATCCCTAGCAGCCCATTTCAGGCATTTGTTCACCCATACTGTTTGTCAACTGAAAACACGTTCTTTCAGTTATTTTGCACTTGTACTGTACACTGCCAGAGGCAAGTTCAGTTTGTTGCTGTGTCCTTAGAGTCCTCTGCTGTATCATGAAGGCTCCTTTCCTGTTCTGGTTAAGGACAATGTCACCATGAACTTGAACAGTCTTGGTTTTTCTACTTTGGTTTTTGACCTCAATGTTACTTGAACTAGAAAGGAAACGGTATTAAAATACCTCTCCAAGTAATCCAAGGAAAGAGTGTGAATGACTTCCTACGCTTTAATAAACTCTCAATCTTTTTAATTCTTCCTGAATATTCTCCTTCTATACTTGTGCTAAACAGCCCTAGACCTCACAGCCAAGGGCTACTTGCCTTCAGTTTGAAGCATGTAGTTGTCAGTTATGGCACTGAATTCAAGGACTGACTTGTAGTGCCTTACCTTGGTGTAACTCTACTGGGCAAGAGCCGCAGTTACTGTGAACTGTGAACATGGCTATGAATCAGCAATGCTGATCTCCATCCGCTCTCACCAAACCACTCCTCAGTTACACCAGTGTGAATGAAAGGAGAACCAAGCCATAAGTGCCAGCATGACAGCTTAACATGCACAAAAGTTTCTAAATGCCCAAGGCAGAAGTTCTTATAATATGATGAATACGTAAAAATACTGAAGTTGCATTCCCTGGAAATCAATGTAAGAATTAATAGCTCAGTAGTTGACAATATGCAGAGTTATTCTAGAGTTGCTGACATACTCTGATTTTTTTTCTTAGTAACTTCCAAGCATCAATACAAGATCTTTCTCCTAAACATGTTAAGGTACTTCACAGGAGATATCCTTAGGAACCAAGTGAAGAGAGCAACCTGAGCCAGGAGGGAAATGCAGACCCAAATCTGCAGCACTTCTCTTCAAGGAGAAAGCTCTGGCTATCAACAGTGTCCTGTGGGATGCAGCCTGCCAACTGATACAGTTTTGCAGGGAATGAAGAAAGTAATTACTGGTTTGCATCACATTATGGTCAGGACATGCACTTGAGGTGAGTGTTCAAGTCCTATTTCAAAAAATATGTTGGACCATCTCTGCATTACATAAACAAAGGAGAGATTTAGACAGATTCCCTCTCAATAGCCCACAGCCCAATGACCGCATGCCTCTAAGTACCTCTGCAGTGTTAAACAGTAATTGTGGTTAAGATGACAATAATACAGCAATGAAGGCTTACATAGAAGCTCCAGTGCTTTTTACAACTGATACAATTCAGATGTTGTATTACTGAATCCATTTAGTTTTCTGTCCTTCTATCAGCTCGAGTGTTTGTGCAAATGGGACTGGTGACTGGCTTCCTAATAATCAAAATGTAATTATTCTCTTACTTTACATCATGGAACTGTCATTTTTATTTCATCAATATAAATGTTTAAGCAGTAACATCAATAAGGAGCAGCTACGTATCAGCTGAGCTGTGACCTACATCACTGGTTGATCATGCTTCTTGATTAGTGTAAGCTTTAAAGCTCATAAGCTGTATTCTGCACTAAGACAGACATTTAATAACAGTGATAATTAGCTAGTAGCTTGCAGTTTTCTAGTACTAAAGTCTACCTAAGAACATAAAAAATTCTTAACTTATCTCTATATATGGTATTAAGAACAAATTTTGAGCTACTCTGGAGTTACATGTCTTCATACATGACTCTTGGGTGGAGTTCTCATCAATATGTATTATTAACAACGTTGATGTAATCTAAACCAAATGCTAATTAAAAACCTTTAATAAACATTTTATGAAGCTGATAGCTTTCTTGAATCTAACAGGCATACCCATGAAGCAATCACAGATGAAAATATTTCTGTGTATAAATACATACACACGAACAGCTGGCCTGAATCAGTCTTCCAAAATAGTCAGCAACAGATTAGGGAAAGAGACAGGAATGAGGGACACATTCAGGGAGCCCTCCTTGTAATCTGATGTTGGTTTCAGGCAGTATATTTGGACATCATACTTGTCAGTATTCTGCAGGTCAGTCATTTTGAAAATGATCTGGGTTCTGTGGGAGTCAGAGCAACCTCAGGCCTTTCAATTTCCTCAATTTCTCACTACCACTTCCAGTGCAGCTAGCCTCCCGATTTTTTACTGCCACATATTTCCCTCGCTCATGGCTAGTGTCAATCTGTCTGCAATGGGAGGAGTGATAATACAGATGAAATGGGAGGAGAAAGAAACCCCAAGGCTGCAGGAGAAACTCGTTTTCTTAAAGGCAGATTCCCCTGCACTGTGTCACTCGCCTTTGCAACCAGTGACTGGCTGGGTGCCCAAGTAGAAGGAAGTTGCTCTATGAAACAGGGTCAAATACTAAGGGGATAGATTTTTTAAAACTATTTAAACGGCTAATGGTGCAGACAGGCAATTAGTGTGACTTTCAAATTGCATTTCCTAATTGCATTTTTAAATACTTGAACACACTTCATAAAATTCAGTCTTTGTTCCTTCAAAGATCAAAACAAAGGGAGAACAGGATAAATTGCAATCCAGCATGTAAGCAGCCTATCTTTGTGCACCTAAATAAGATGCCCATGTGAGAAGTGCAGTTTCTCATCTCTTCCCTGGTGTTATCAGTTCTGCCTGGCTTTGCAGCGCTCAGCTGGAGGCTGAAGACGGGCTGGAGCTCAGCCACAACCATCCCAGCTTCCAGGGGAGCATGAGTGGATGGACAGGCACCAGCAGCAGCCCCACCAGCCTTCCTGGGCTCAACCAGCCCCACCCCTAAATCAGATCCTTGACTCCGTCCCTGAGTGTGAATTGGAGCCACTAAGCAGGACTGTGGGTACTAAGTATGGGTAGGCTTTTTTTGAGGCAGTTGCGGATTTTTTTCTCAGTCTTTCACAAATTCAATTCATATTCCAGGTTGGACATGGTGGCAATGCAAAGGCTGCCTCCAAACTGGGGGGTGGGGTAGGAGTGGCACCTTGAGGATGAGGCGAGATGGGCAGTTGGCACTCAGACCTACAACACAATCAAAAATCAAAGCCTTTCTGCGATTCAGAGAAGTTTCTCTGGGTAGTTTGGTTATTTATGCCAGACACTGGCAGTTCCATGATGTGAACACCCCATCAGAGACAATTATTTTGCTGATTTGTTCTTGTGACAGCTCAGTTATACACCAGCACTTACAGAAAGTAACAGAACAAAAAACAACTTAGAGCATAGCCTGAAGTGCAGTGACAAGAGAGATTCATCTCAGGAGAAAATAATAAGGAAATACATTTGAGCACAGGAGCATCAGAGGGTTCAGAAAGTCACGGCAGAGCGTGGGAGGGCTGGGTGTGAAGGCAGCTGACAAATCTCCGGCGGCGAGATGAAGTGCTCCCCTCCGGAGGAAATGGCAGCCTTTGAAGAAGAACAGCCTGGCGCCCAAGAACCTGCTATGTGGCTTTGGCTACTCTCTCTGACTTTCACATTTAGCCTTAGCACTGCTCTTGCCCTGTAGCTGGATCCTTAATCCCCACGGGTAAACTGCTCCCCCCCTTCTAACTCTTCAAATCTGCATCTCTGATCTGGGTTCTCCTGAGCCTGGCAGTTTTATTTCTGGTGTTTTCTGAACCGGTGAGCCTCCCCCTCCTCCCTGGGCCGGGAGAACTTCTGCTCCAGCTGAGAGGTGCAAATCCCTGTGGGCATTATCATAACTGCAGGCAGGCAGGTGGAAAGATGGCAGATAAAAAGGAGCCCTAGGCACACTCTTCTACTCTTCTGCTCTAGCCTCATTTGAAAGCAGAAGCACCCTTCTCTGTCCCTCTCCGTGAATACAAATAAAGAAGCCTGGAGTGTGAGAATGCTGTAAATAGTCAGATTGGAGATGTGTGTCTGACAGTTCCTGAGCTCCGCGGGGAGGACGTGTTCGGGGTATGTGACAGACTTCTTGCCTCCCTTTGAACACGTCTTGGACTGTTTCTGATTTCAGCCCTAAATGTGCTTGTCTCCCCAGCTTTCAGACAGCACTTACAGGGGCTTAACTCTTACAGCCAGCCTCAGTCTTGACCTGGCACCCAATCCACTAAGATGCCTTTGGGAACTCCAGAGTCAAGCAATATCATCCAAGTGCTTTTCCCTTCAGAAATGAGTCTTGGAAATGCAAAGCAACACTGCAGGGATGACCCTGAAATGGTGATATATTCATTTCTGAGTGCTCACAGGGTAATTTTTCCATTGCTTTTCCAGTGCAACAGCTGACTTTTCAGGTGCCTTGACAAACCAGCTATAACAGCATCCTCCAAACATCAGCTGGATCCTTACATTACCAGCTGCCAGTCAACATTTTTCCCCCACTGCAGCCATGGACCATTTTGCAAGCAGCCCTCCTGCAATAGAGAGTGGTATTGCTCTCTGCCGCTGAGTCCAGTTGTAAAGTTACATTTTTTTCCAGAACAGTTAGAGAGCATTCGTTTAAATCCCCCTGATTTAAAAGTACAATGGCCAGTCAGCTGACTGGCAAGCAAACAAGTCACCATTAACTCTGGAAACCAAACACACTTTGAAAATAGTCAGAGAACAAGAGGAGAAAAAAAGGCAATGCCTTTTGTTACTGAATTGTGCAACAGAGGCAGGCTCCAAAAAGCTCACCCCTCACTTCGGGTAGTTCCCAGCACACCCTGTTTATCCCTGTAATCTGTATTTTGGGGGAGCTAGTGCAGCAGGAGCCAGTCACAGGGACACTCTTTGCTGGGGTAGCAGTGCACAATTTACTGATCATTTGAGGCTAGAGCACAATAAAGCGCTTTGCAAGGGGAGTCAGAAAACTGACACCCACATTGAGCTGTGCAGGTGCTGAGGGAAGGCTCAGAGCTGAGCAGCTTGTCAGGCCCAGACCTGCCCGGGCTTTCAAGGATGACTGGTATAACTTTGGCCAAAATCTTCACTTGTAGCAGAATAACTGCTGTTTCAAGAGTAAGCTTCCAGCTTCCCTGTTCAGGAGAAGGGAAAACAGCTCTTCCAGAGAGTTTAATGATGATCAGCAAATTTGAGTTTAAGGAGTGTTTGGAATTTTTCAGTTGATAAATTGTCTGGCAGCTAAAGTCTCAATTTAAACAAAATTGCCTGGAAATAATATTGCTATCTGATGTTTCCCTAAGGAATCCTGCTTGCTCAGTGCACCCTGTGTTTGTGCACACTTCCTATTGGTATTGCTGTGATTTCCAAGACATTTCAGTCTATTCATACATTCTGGACAGCCTCACATGAACCACCAAGGTGAACTCAGTCCTGCTCCAGGTGTTCAGTCAGAATTGTTGAAAATTACAGATGCATCTCTTGCCCTCAGTTTTATGGCACAGATTTAATACAGATATGGATTAGTAAGTCTTTCCTAACTGTCTAGGGAAGCAATACTTAGGAGAGGACCATTTTAACCTGTGTGAGCTGGTTTAAAAGACTGATTTATATCATCCCCTCAGAGATGTAGAGTCCCAGGTTTGGGGAAATTAGCAACTTCACTTTAACCTTTACTCTCCTTAGCACTGAATTCTTTCTGCAGCTGGTAGTTCCCTCCTCTCTTGATAACAGAAACTCCTTTCCCATTCAGGGAGCTCAAAGACTTTGCTCGTGGAATCCACAGTATAAAAGCAGTGGAAATTGGCATGTGCGTGGGTTGAGAAGGGCATGTACACAGTATTAAAACCTCAGAAAATTATCCAGTAGGCGCTCTGCTGATTTTCAGAAGATACAAGGAAAGGGATAGTTTTTTTAATTTTTCTTTGTGAGCCAGGAAATCAGATTTTTTTTTTCAGGAAACACTATTAAACTTCTTATTCCTATCAGGCTTCAGTGAAATACCAATGATTATCTGGTCTTCACAGAGCCCCTTACAGAATAGTTTTCATATCTGTTTAGAACCATTTGCAATGAATTTTAGTAGTGATATGAACCCAAGATACAGGACACCCTGACCAGCCCACGTGGCTCCTTCTGCCCACACCATCATCACTACAGCTCTGTGGATTCAGACAATTCTGCCATCAAATGGCACTGAACCAGAACAGAGTCAGCCAGATTTTGGAAGTTGCTTTCTCAAACCATAAAACCCAAAGCTTATGATGAAACACAGATACACTGAAGACTTCTAAAATAAAAGCACTCAGATTATCCTTAGGACTATGCTGCTCTGCAAACAAGTGTGTGACTTCAGGAATCCTCCTGCAAGGAATTAGCTTGTGGGGTCTCTGGCTTTCCACTAAGAAATAATTCGTGCTTTTCAGCAGAGGAAAATTAATGTAATAATAATGATATAGTGTGGCAAGAATGATAGCAATAGTGCAGGCCAAGGGCCATAACTGTGCTCCTGGATGCTGCTGCTCCTGAGCAGAACATGGATGCAGGGAGCTGCAGGGATGCGTGATGAGGAAATACTCAAGCTCCATCTAGTGGAAAATAAATCCCTTGGACACACGGTTGCTGGGAGTGATATGCACTAAGGGAAAAAAAAAAAAAAATCGGGGTGTGGACTTGATTCCCTGGGAGGGAATGGTTAGGGTGTAATTACTGAGAAAATAAGTTAAGGCTAGGAAGAAAGGAAAAAACCCCTGTCTACCTACTGGGACTTAAGGATTTAGGCTTCCTGCACATATATTTTACTCTCCCTTGCTCCAGCCATATCCACCTTGAGCTTTTCACATGCTTTTACTGTTCACAGCTCTCCCTTGTCAGAGGCCTTGTGCTGGTTGGCATAGGCTGACCGTGCCAGTGTGACCAGGGAGAGCTAAGGAAAAGCTCTTGTTCATTTGGCTCCACGGTCCAGTATCAGAACAGGGCAGAAAAGACCCCTTTGACATGCAGTGACACAGTGTTACTGCGAAGTTCTACCTGTACAAAGGAGAAATGTGTGTGCTGGACTCACACAGATCCAGCCTACCTTGTCATCTGAAGGAACCAAAACAGAACAGTGACCCTGTCCCTGCACCCTGGACTCGTCTGATGAGAGGAACTGCTAAGTTTGAGCCTGTCTCAAGATGCCTGGAGTTTCTGCTTGACTTCAGGGTTCCATTAATATATGATGCATGTGTGTAAATCCTCCCTATGCCTCCAAAAAACCTTGATGCAGAGCTTTAGAAAAATGGAGATAAAAACTTAATACCTTATGTTATTAAAATCTCAGCAGTTCTTTTACTGCAGAAGCAATATCTACTAATCCTTTTCCTCCATAAAACTCCATATCCTATCTCACAATATACTTTGCTGTGTTACTGCTAATCTTTTAAATCTGTGCATGTTCTTCAGGAGGTGGACATTAACACAAGCGCTGTGAGAGCATTGCACTTAGGGGATGCTGGATGTGCTGCCTTCAGCTGCAAAGTCAGGGTAAGACAAGTCTCCTCTGCCCATGCCCACCCCACCAGCACTGCCAGGACCACAGGGCTGGTGCAGGAACTGCAGCAGGGGCAGGAGGAGATGCAGCAGGTTGTATAGGGGAGAGGAATTTTTAACTGGGCTTTCTTACCAAAACCAGGATAATACATATGCAGAAATCAGCATCTCTTAGAAACTGCCTCATTCTGCAAATAGTGAATGCTCTCTACATGTTGAAACTTCTTCTTCATCTCTGCTTTGCAGAAATGAAATGAGCAGAGAGAGAACTGTAAAAGCTGGTGCTACAAAGCCACAGGTTGTGTTGACAACACTTACAGGTTCACAGTGTCAGCTTTAGTTTTGTTCAAGTCTCTACCAGCGAAGATAAAGAGAAACTTGCCATTCCTTTCCTGAATAAACCTCACCATAGTATTTTTCCATTCAAGCATATTTTTAAAGAGAGAAAGTGGTAATGTTTGAATTAAACTGTATGTGCGCATGGAAATAATTTTTAGAAGCTTTGTGGCAGGCCAAGTACAAAACAGAAGTTCACTCTAAGAAAGGTCCTTCTCCCTGTAGAACAGAACATTGTTCTGCTTATTCACATAGAGAACCTCTGATGCATTTTCCTGTACTTTTATTTTAAATGAAAGTAAAATGCTTGCAATAGTAAAAATGCAGTGGTTGATCATGTTCTAAACTCAAAGAACTGTTTCAGGAGATGAGGCTTTTCTGCAGAGAAGGAACACCTCAAACTCCAATTTATGTATTAAAAAAACTGTTAACTGTAAAGAATATGGGAGAAAGTAGGAAAAAAATCACCAAAGCCTAGAATTTGTGTGGGATAAGATATGAAACCACAAAAAGTCTTAATATGCCAGTGCACGCAAACAGGCTGTGGTGTGGCCAGACACATATAGGACAGTTTAGGTTTGCTCTTATCTTTAAATCATCTGCATCTTTCCTCTTCTCTGCCTGTGCCCATTATGTCTCCTGCTGAAATAAGAAGCAAAGGAGATACAGGTACAGCCAGGACAGTGTCCTTCAGTGTTTGGGTGCTGCTCTTTTCTGCTCCAAACACAGCTTCAATCTCCTCTGCATTTGTTTCACCTTATCAATAGCAGAGGAGCTCACATTCTCCAACCCACTTAGTAAGAAGAGAGTTTGTCCCTCTCTTGGGCCCCAGCTTTATTATCAGAACTGTGAGAGAAGGCCTTAAAATGCTTGTCCAGCACTTTCATTTGTTGTGCTGTAATGTGGCTGCTGTAGTCGCTGAATATGTAGATTTAGAAGTAAGTTTCTAAAGCATGGCTCGGAAGGTATTTCTGTTAATCCCATTATCTGATAAACGGATTTTTGAACACACCTCCCACCATCCCGCATTAATAACCATCCCTCAGTCACAGTAGGAAATGAAATTTAAGTGCTTGTGAGAAGTTGATGGACCATATGTACATAATCATGGAATTACACAAAACAAGTTTCTGGAAAGTTGCAATGTTGTCAAGATCTTATCCCTTGCTCTCTCCTGCCAGCTTCCCATCTTTCAAAGTCACCAGTTGGACCTGCTGCCGATTTCCTGCCCCTTTGTTGAATGTGCTACCCCATGCAAGTTGTCTACCCTGGAGTGTGCTGGAAGCTGAGCAACCATGATCTCACAAGATCTGACCCCTCCTGGAATTTAGGAAATTTAGATTCTGCTCCAAAGCTGGACACTGGCTTCTGCTCCTGAGGAAGCCATTCATTCTTTATCTTCTGAAATACACCAAATCCTATAATATAGGGAGTTAAAATTGGCGTTTTTACTCTAATATCTCTGCATGGTGGCAGGACTTTTCCATCACATCACTGTGAAGGATGCCAAAGAAAAGCTTCTGCAGCCCAGACAACCAGTTGATACTGAAATCAAACCTTTTACATCCAGGCCACCAGACTAAATTCAGTACAGGCTGACAGCAATGCAAAACACTGATTTTCATTTATCTGTACTGAATGGATATGGAGACTGGACCTAAAGTCTCCTTATAAAGATATATTTTCAGGGAAGAAACTTACCAGTGCCCTCTGAATATTTATTATCAGAGCTATAGATTACTTCCTTGAAAATCTATGACACCACAGATTGCAGTGCTACAACAAAAGGACTCTACATCATCGAGGGTTTGAGGATAATGTGCACAGGTTGCTGGTAACAGGCTGGAGTACAAACCTGTTACCTGCCCCATCTCCCCA
Source organism: Donacobius atricapilla (assembly GCA_013397315.1). Lineage (NCBI taxonomy): Eukaryota > Metazoa > Chordata > Aves > Passeriformes > Mimidae > Donacobius > Donacobius atricapilla. The sequence goes on from WBMY01012068.1 coordinate 347,516, forward strand.
CACTGACAGGCATGGGGTACAGGAGAGGCTTGATAGCGCCCAATCCCAAAGCAGGGGCTCTGGGAAGCAGAGCTCACGGGCCAGAGAATACCACCATCACCTGCTTTTCCAGAGGAGCCAGCACAGTCTGCCCAGGGGGTCAAAAGAGGGAAGGAGACAACAGGATACAGTACTCCAAAGGGCCACAGTGCAGCCACCTCAGCTGGGGGGAGAGGAATGGTGAAACCAGCAAAGTGCCACACTCAGCACTGGAGATGTCAGAGTCCTACACGGTGTCCCTGTAGTGGCAGGCCCCACTCTGCAGAGAGGAGTCTACTCCTTCCCTGTCACCCATCTTTTGCTTTTGATGGGCAAAAGAGGTCATTTGGCCTCTTTTACTCTCCACAGATAAATTCTTGGGTCCTGAGGTTTTCCATTGCCCTTGGCTGGAGCCCACAGTTAACAACAGCACACTTGTTTGTGTAACCCACTTGACCAAAGAAGGAAAAAGTCAAGTCCCACCAGTCCCAGCTCTAAGAGCATGGCAATAAAGAGGCACTTGCTTTCCAAATCATGCAGGAGAACCAGCTCAGCTGAGGGATTCAAGTCCAGACTTGCAGCCTCTGAAGGAGTCCAGCCTTTTGCCTCGCCAGGACATTTTAAATGAAGGACTGGCTGGTCTTCTCTTACCAGCTGGGAATTGGGAGCGCTGGCATCTCTTCCTGTCTCAAAGTGAGATTCCTTTGAAGATTTGTGTCAATGCTGCTGAGAACTGGGATTTCTGTGAGGAGCTCCCCGCGGCGGGAGCCGGGCTGGATGCGGGACACGGGCTGGGTGCGGGATACGGGCCGGGTGCGGGACACAGACTGGATGTGGGACACGGGCTGGATGCTGGAGCCAGGCTGGGTGCGGACACGGGCCGGGTGCGGGACACGGGCTGGGTGTGGGACACGGGCTGGGTGCAGGACACAGACTGGATGCCGGACACGGGCCGGATGCGGGACACGGGCTGGGTGCGGGACACGGGCCGGGTGCGGGACACGGGCCGGATGCCGGAGCCGTGCACTGCCCTCCGCGGTCGCTAAAGGGAGCTCCAGGCTCAGAGCTCGGCTCTGCCTCCCACTTCAAACGTCACCCAACCCGTTCTTTTCCCTCCTCCACTAACCAGGAACAGGGAATTAATGGGGCATTTACAGGGTCATTTGCGTAATGTAAATCTGCTCCTCCACTTCAGGTTTGCCACGCAGCAGCTACAAACTCTTTGGGGAACTGGGCACACCGTGAGTAAATGTGAGATACGCACCATTTCACTGGGTATTTCCCGGGAATGTCTTCGAGATATATTGTATTTTCGAGTGGAATTCTGTAATTGGTGTAAAAAGTATTCACAGGCTAAGCTTGCAAAGAGAGGCTCAATAGCACCCCAGTACTGCTCATCGATTTTTGAAGGCTAAGATTTTAAAAACAGCTACGCATCACATACATCTTACAACAGAAACACACGTCTGAAATCAAGTCCCTCCACTGATTTAATGTGATTGGCTTTGGAGGGGTGCTGTATAACACCAGAATATTTCAGTCACAAAGGCAGTGTTTGCCGAGGCGCACATCAGCCTTTCACAGAAAAACACACGGCAGCTTTGGATTCCTGTAGCATCGTCAGTGCAATCAGTGCCTAAAACATTGCAACAGGCCAGGAAAACACCACCAAAACCCCCTAAAAACAAAAAAAGCCCACCGCCTCCCCAACTAAAACAAACAAAACCCACAACCAACCAACCAACCAAAACCAAAACAACACAACAAACTAAAAACCCCCACAAAAACAAACAGACACCTCCCCCCCCCAATTGTTTTGCAATGGCAGTGTGATTTAAACACCAGGCAGCAAACACCCCCAGGGAACAGCATCTGCTGCGTGGCGAGCACAGCCTCCCAATTCAAGTGTCCCTGAAGCAAAAAAATCAAAACCTGTAAGGACCTCCAAAGGCAGTGATGGTTGGGAAGGGCTGCTCGCGGGGCTGGGGACCAGGCAGGAGAATATTTCTCACTTTAAGTGTTTCTAGCAGGTGATGAAGCTATAAAAGCTACTCTTGTGGTATGAGCAGTGGTACCTTTCCCAGTTTTGCTGGCCCTCCTGGGGGAGCTCTGATTAGCCAGTTTTGTTCAGTCACTGCTGGAGTTAACTGTTTATGAAGATGTGAAATACCTTGTTTTCTACAGTCTCTTCCTACAAAAAAAAAAAAAAAAACCAAAAAAACCAACAAAAAAACCCCCAAACCCAAAAAAAACCCCAAAAACAAACCACCTCATTTTCACCCATGGACTTCTTAGGGGAGCTGCTTAAAAACAGGTGACCTTGAGGTACTTTCTGCATGTTAGTTGTCTTAAAGAGACTCACAAGTCAGTAATATATTCATTATCATTATTCAGTTAATGCAAAGCAGTACATATGGTGCAGAAAGCAGCAGGGGCAAACAGTCTCGGAAAGAGCTGGGAAATGTCTGAGAGGAAGGAAATTCCCACCACTAGTCTATCTGCCATGCCAAGCCTGTGCCTGTACAGATGCAAAGCTATGGGTATTCCAGACAACTCATGATTCATGTTTATAATTACTGACAGCATTTACAGGAAAAAAGTTTTGTTTATTTTTTTTCCTTGAGGGTTATATACTCCAGCTCTGGCTCCTCACCTGGGCAGCTGCAGCTACAATGTAGAGGGACAGTTTCTAGAAAAACCCCAACCAACTCAAAGCTGATGGTCTGAACATTACTTAGCCACCTATTAGGAACAATAAAATCCTCCAATCAGATCCAATAAAAAAAAAGCTAAAAATCAGACCCTGCACTTAATAAGACAGGATTATCTGCTGCTAACCCTGGCTGACTGCTCTCCACAGGGCATGAGTAGATGTGCCATCAGGAGGGAGGTGGGAAAGAACAACCTCCCTTAGTTCACACAAGTGCAGCAGAGCTCATTATGTGCCCTGCTGCCTATTGCTGTGAGAGGTTAGAAATGCTTCTTTATTTCCCCTGCCCTAATGCACTTGCTGCCTTCCCCATTCTGTTTATTTTGTGCCACCAAAGCAATGACAATCAGCCATGGGAAGCATCTTTCCCTTATTCCCCAGCCTCATTTCTGAGGTGAGCACAGTCCTGAAAACAGGAGCAACTTCTAAAATTAGAAAAGAAAAGAAAAGAAAAGAAAAGAAAAGAAAAGAAAAGAAAAGAAAAGAAAAGAAAAGAAAAGAAAAGAAAAGAAAAGAAAAGAAAAGAAAAGAAAAGAAAAGAAAAGAAAAGAGGAAAAAAAAATTACTGCCACATCAATTTCTATTCAAATTGCTTGGCACATTTCTCCAGTTCTTTAGCTGGAGACCAGGGTTCACTTCCAGCTCCCCAGCCTTCAATACCTCGGGACAGTGAGTGCTGGCACAAACTGAAACCTGGTGACCTTCCTTTGAGAATATTAAGTCTTGCTGGAGTTTCTGTGAGGTTAATCGATTCCACTCTGTCCTCTCTTGCGAAATCCTCGGACAGGAAAGAATAAGGAGATAAAAAGCCAAGGGAGATTTTCATGCAATCCTTATAGCCTCAAGATTGCTTCAGTTTTTAATGGTGTTTGTCTCAGTCTCACCATCTTTGGAAAGTATGCTGCTAGATACTCAAATTACTCCTTAAATAAAAACCCCCAAATACTGAGCTGCACTTTTAATTTGCCAAGACCACCCAGTCTGTGCCATATTTGAAGTACTACACAGCAAATCACAGTGCAACACCCTGTGAGTTACCAGAACCACTCAAGATCCCAAAACTTTGTGAAGAGATTTACCTTGTACAGCCTGGCATGCAAAGAACATTGAGTGCAAGGAAATTTGAGTGGTTATAGACACATGGGAATGGGCATGTTAAGCACTGCCCTAGGGAGCCATCCAGGCAACACTGAGCCTGATCAAATTGCCAAACTGTCTTTCCTCTTTGCCACAATTTCTGCTGACTGGGTGCTCACAAATGCAGTTCTGTTACCGAAAGGTCCAAACTCATCGCTTTGCAGCCGCTGGAGCTCAGTGGTGCTTCTGTATTTTCCTGTTGCTGATGGAAAACATGATGCTGATGGAAAGCCTCCAGACTTTGCTCTTGCCCCCTCACACTGTGAATTACATCATGACTGGGGCAGTGGTGGGCCTTTGTCTGATGTGGACATTTCACATGTAGCAAAAGCAAATTCCACATGAGGGACGTAGTGAAGGGAGCAAAGTGCAAAAATCCCCTTCCCTCCTCCCTGAGTAAACTGGTCTCCAGAAGGCTGTCCTGTCAAGGCACTGCTCTTGCACCAAGGTTTGGCCACACTTTGGGTTGTGTACAATACTGGGCAGGAGAGTGCTTGAGTTGTGTACAAGATTGGGCTGAACTGGCCGCTGTCCTGCTCAGGGCCAGCAAGGAGCACCAGTGCCCTCAGGGCCCCAGCATTTATGGAGCTGTGGAACACATAAGGCATCCTTGATAACAGCAGGTCTGACCAAAAGGATTTTTCTGCTGCTGAAGCATCCCCATTCCAAAGTCTGCGCCTCACCTTCTGTGATCAGTGCTGCCTTGTTTTGATCAGGATCACTTTAACCTGCAGATCCCCAGCCATCCCAGCCAGCAGCAGCAGGAGGATCCACATGGAATAAAAGGGCAAGGATGGCTGGTGCAGCCCAGCTCTGCACAGCACTCAAATCCCTAAATAGCAGCATGAATAAAAATAGGTCAGTTTGGACATCTAAAAACCAAAATGGGGTAGGAATATATTTAAATCAAGAGGTAGTTTCTGAAATGCAGAGTGATTCCTAATTATTTGCCCCTGTTCATGAGGTTGTACTGAGAGATGCTACTTCACTTCATCATGTTTAAAATGCTACACAAACATCACACAAATAACTGGCATTTTGAGCAACAATCTTTCCATTCTTTCACCTTAAAAAAAAAATCATTTTTCTTCTAGGTTAAAGACACTGATTAAGAGTGCTATATAATCTTTGGATTCATCTGTCCAACAATCATCTAATTAATTAATCATTGGTAATTAAAATGACCTCCTTTTGACTGATACCTGATCTCAGAAAGGTTCAAAAGAAACTTGACACATGTTGTGTCATGTTCCAGCATAACCCACTACAGGTATTTTATCATGTTATGCCACATCTGGTTTCCAGAGAACAAAATCTACTGAGGAACAAATTAAAGGAGGAACCAGTTGTACATGTATCAGATCTAACCAGTTCAAATATCTGGCAACATACAGGAGCAGGTGAACTTCCAGTGTACTTAGGACCATCGTTAACCCCAGAAACAGCATTATTTTTGGATATGTCTAAGCAGAGACATCTGATAACATATTATCTGTGCAATCCCTGCTGTACTTAGATGATACAAGAACTCTCTTTAGAGAAAATCTGACTAAAATCTCAGCTAAACTGACAAGAGAGAAAAGCATGTCTCATGTTTTGCCTGTACAAGTACTGAAAGCCCATAGACATTGAATCGGAGGTGTGCTAACTATGAGGAAAATGAGTGGTCTGACCATCCTACACCTCCTGTGGTTTTTTCACCTTACATGGGATCTGCAGAGTGACCCAAACTGCCTCTGTTGTACTTCCTGATCACTGCAGTGATGAGGGGAAAAGGCTCCCAGGTGGTTCAGGTGAAACACCACCATGAAAATCTCAGTTCTCCAGCCACACTAAATAATGCTTTTCAGGGAAAGCTGCTACCTCCATGCCATGGGCAGTCCAAACCTCAGACAGGGAAATCCATGTGCTTCAAAGATTCAGGGCACTTGGCTCTCATTTGCCTTTTCTTGGTGTTTCCTTCTAATAGATCCACCAATGCACAGCAGTGACTTAATTTCTAAAATTAATTAAAATACAGCAATATCATTTACTTTTTTCTTCATTGACATTTTGTCAGTTTGAGGAGGAAAAGCATTTTTTGGGAATGATAGTTCAGCTACAGAGTTGGAGTTCTGCCCTGCTCACAGCAGCATAGTTGAAAATTTCCATTGAGTAAGTTGATGGGTGAAAACAGAAATAAACATTTGCATTTTTTTGCAGAGGCTAAATAGGAGCTTGTTAAAACAAACATGAAGCAAGTGAACCAAGGGTCTTTGGGGCAGAAAATCTATAGAATATAGTAAGTTGTCGGTCTCCTTGCAATGGGATATTGGTTTTCAGTATATAATTAATAACAAGAAAATTGTATCCTGACTTTGGGGTCTGCATCAGCATCCTGGAACAAAAACAATCATAAATTAACATCAATTATTTATTAAAGTTCCAATTAACCTGGCTGACACTGATATACTTTAACAAGGTACACTTAGATAAAAGAAGCAACTCTCTAATTACTTGGAATGGGACCTCCTGACCCATTCTGCTCTTTTATCCCAATGCCAACCTAATGAAGAAGGAAGTGTGAGACAGGAAACTGTGCAAAGCTGTAGCACCACAAGATGCCCCTTGGGAAAAGATTTCACCTTCTTACTAATGATTAATACTTCATTGCTCTTAATGCCTTTTAACTGTTTTCAGAAGAAGCATTTTTGAGGCTGAAATTGCTAATGTTCATTTTAACATGGAAATCTGCTATCTAATGAAGGTCCTGGTCACATGTTCGTTCTCTGTGACACACCACATACACATAATTTGTGATGGTGGCACCCAGGGTTGCTGTACACAGATTTAAAATGTGCTCCTTGATCTGAAGTATCTTGGTCCAGGCCTGAGTGACAATCACAGTTAATTTTACATCTTAACCAGAACAGTTGGCTTAAACATATTTTTCAGCACTGAAATTTTGTGCAAAGACTGAGGGCAAAAGTTAGACCTGTGTAAAACCTGTGCTGCCTGAAGGGAGAGCAACATCAAGGTGAGGGGTGAGGGTGGCATCAGGACGGTGTTTATGGAGCATCTAATAAGGAACAATTTTTTCTTCCTTTCTATGTTCCTTGAAGTCAGAAAACTCTGGGTACTATACACAGGGGGATAAATCCAGAGGCCTCTCCTCTCCCTTACAAAACAACGGATGGCTGTAGAGTGTCCAGTCCAGCAGTCTGCTCTTGATCAGTTCTGTTCAATGCTCAGCTCTTCTACCCTAGACTTACCCACCAGATTTTGACCATATGCAGTAATGCAAAGGGTCAAGAGAGATTTTTTTTTTCTGGTGTTGTGTTTTTTAAATCACTCAAAAATGTTGTTCTCTACCACTGAAGAACAGTCCCCCAAGGCAAGGCAATTCCTGTAATGAAAACTGCAGAAGAACCAACTTGTCTTTGAAGAACAATCTTTTGTCAGTGCCAGTTCTTTCTCTGTGTCTTGTTATCAGCACTTTAAATCGTTTGAAATCAATGATGATGCTGACTCCTTCTTAGTGGTTTTCCAGTGTAATAGAGTCGGAGTCTTGGCTTTCACACTTGATCTCCCACTAGCCACACAAGTCTGACTTCCATCCTTTTGGAGAAGAGGTGTTGGTGGAATCCATCAGAGGCACCTCCTAATTAAAGTCACAGTCTTCAAAACCCAGAGGGAAGCAAACTCGTCACTGAGATTTCAGCTGGATGATTCCTGCAGCAAGTGCTTTCCTGGGCCCTTGCAGTCAAAGGTTATCTTCCACATAATCCATGTCAAAATTTACATTTAAACACATTGGGTCATGCTCTTCCTTACATGGAATTTCACTGCAGAGGGAGGGAGATTTTCCTGTAGTGCTGCTGAAACACACAGCACTGGAAGAGAATTTCAGCCACTTCAAACCCAGAATCACAACTCCTTTCCCAGACTATTGCTGTTGGATGTAATGTGCTCCATTTGCAAAAGCAGCCAGCGGACAATTTCCCAAATACAGCTTCTCCAGCAAGACTTTCAAAATTCTTTTGCTTTAGTTGGGAATTTTGTCTCTATCATTTTCCTTCTAGCATTGAGCAATTCTTCCAAAGCTAGCAGAGAATGAAGACAAATCTAAAAGAATTTCTTTAGTTGCTAAGAGGGTCAGAGTCAGGTCATCTGCAAGATTTGAACAGTTCATCGATGCCCCAAGCTAATGCTGCCGTGTGCATTATCCTCCTCCCCTGCATTTTCTGCAGGAATATGTCTAGATCATTCAAGTAGTTTGTGAAGATTGAAAAAAGTTATACAATCAATTTTTGGCCTTTTGTGACATCCCTAGCGACTTCAGTGAGCCCTTGTGGAAAAAGGCCCATGCACAGTTCATACGTGATGCACACCCCTTGATCCAGCCCCATTTAAACCCAGGTCTAGTTGAAACATCAGTGGGAATTGAATCAGGCTGACAGACTATTATATGTGCACCATAGGGGACTCGCTCATAAGTCTCTTGTGGCAAACATGCTACTTATACAGTATCCCATTCAGATAAGTGACCTACTTATTGGTTGCATGTTGTAAGCTATTTTGGCGAGAGCAATGTGATCCTTGCTGCTCTTTGCTTTGAGTAAACTTTAGCCTTTGGGTATAAGAAGAGGGAAATTTGACATCCATGTAATAGAGGACAGCCACATACATTCAGAGTGGGATTTTCAAAACCGCTCATAACCCCAGAAAGGAGAAAGAATAAACTCACAAAGCTTTGATTCTCAAAGGAATACAGCCATTTAGTAAATATCTAGGTGGCTTTATTCTCTATCACACTGGAATGGGCCTAAGCCCTGGAAAAACAGGACAATTATTTGGTATTGCATGGCTGCAGGTGTACCGGAACATTAAGGAGTATTGCCATCTCTATTTCTTACCATTTGGAGGGAAAAAGCCCAATTTTATTAGACTATTACTAGTGTGAAAAGAGGGTAAAGGACAGGACTTCAACTTTTTTTTGCTAGTTTGTGCTATTGATTAAATAAGCCCATCATCTTCTCTGCAAGACTTTGCTTAGTAGTGAACAGATGTAAAACCCACCACAGCATATCCAAAGAAACACACCCTTTTAAAATGACACAGAGAGGGAAAAAGAGTTGTTCTTGAGTTCTTATCTCTTTCCCTTCCAGCTTTACCCTTCTACTGTTTTATGCAAAGCAAATTGTCGGCAAACTGCAGGACGAGCTGTCCTTATCAGCCAGGGCTGCCATGGCACATGTGCCTCAGCACAGGCTATAAATGCATGCACACCCTGGCTCCCAGTTCAGATGACTCCGTCCACTGGTGAGCAGCTTGTGAAAGCCCTTCAAAGCTCTTCAGTGAGCCAAGGGTGACAGTTTACTCAATCTTTTGTAGCTCCTCTGACCCTGCCTCGTTCAAAGGAAAGCTTTTTTTTCCCCTTCCTAATTCCTCCCACTCCCTCTTTCAGCGGAATGAGAGAAAATTTAAGTGCCCTGCTTTGACACTCAGCTCGCTGCTTGCGTGCAGTCAGGCCAGCTGCCTCCCCAGATCTCCACTGCATTGTCGATATGCTCCTCTTGTGCCAAGACAAAATTTATAAATAGATTTGCCCAGTCAGTAAGCCCTTTCTCTTTAAAAAGACAGGGATTCAGGCAAAAAGAGGATTATTGATAACATGCAACATCTTTATTATAGCAGAGACTGCTAGTGCTACTATAGTTAAGGACCTGTCAGCATTTCCATTGTAAGATTTTTTTTTTTGTGCAAGGGTTTAACTTGGCAGTAAAAATTTAAATGTACTTGAAGCTGGACTTTTTCTTGCAAGAATTCAGCAAGAGTGTTAGGCACAGGGCTCTCTCCTCTCCCTAATTAGCAGTGAATTCAATGAGTTTTAGAGCTTCTCTTGTGAATATGCCTCTCCTGTTTTCTGAGCAGCAGTGAGTAACACCTGATCCACCATCACGTATTATAGAGCAGAGAGAAGAGTACAGGGCAAACAGAGGGCCAAATCCTGCTCTCATTAGTAATGGTGCTTGAATAGCATTTGGCCATTACAGGAGCACAATTTTGGCTAACTTCCCGTATTTTCATCCACCAAAAAACAGCAGAGGGAGATGCTAAAAAAAAGTCCTTTCAGAATCATCTCATTTAGGTAGTTAATTTTCCTTGCAATGCATGCTGGTAGGACAGCACAATCTGCCAAGTGATGAATGTGTCTTGGGAGTCACCAGCCCCACCCCTCTCCCCTTGTAGTCTGTGCCTCTCTTCAGCCCCTGGCAAATTGCTTAATTTCTGCTCTGCCTCAATTTCAGGGTTCAGGATGGAAACCAGTAAAATTCACACAAATTGCACAGAACTCATTCTGCTGCAGCTCAAGCACTTTCTGGCAGGAAATAATCCGGCTCCCTTGGACTCCGGCAGTAATTAGCCCGAGTGCAAAGCCACGGCTTGTTACTGCAGAGCCACTGGCACCCCCAGACTTGTGTCACTTCAGTAATCTTGAGGACAGGACTGCTAAAATACTGCAGTGTACACACAAGGGTTTCCTAAGGCCATCTTTGCTTTCAGCAGTGCTCACAGACACATGGGAGTAAGCAGCAATATGTCCTTCGACCAATTTTCTCCTCTTCTTCAGGTTTAAAAGAAGAGGAATAATGTATTTGTGTATTTCATGGTTTTCACATCTTCTGGGGGAAGAAGAAGAAAAACAACGAGGGGTGTGTTGAAATTCAGCCACTGATACTTGCTAAGATTTATGAACAGAGTGGTAAATTGACTGGGGGTCTGCATGGAGGAGTGGTAGAAGTATTTTCCTCTGCCTTGCTTCTCAGTGGGATGCTGCATGTCCTTTTCTCACAACCAATACAGCAAAACATTTTGCTTTAAGGATCTGAACAACTTTGCTCCCTCTCAGCCTGAAGTTAAACCCTTACTATTAGGAGAATGTGGGCCTTTCTCAGGGTGCTTTAAGCCCAGTGTATGTTACATAAAGTCCTTTACACACATGGCACAAAACATTCTTTGACTCGTGTCTCTCAACATTTGTATTTGTGGTCAACTGAGTAGTATCTTTTGTGTGCTGATTCCTACAAAAGAATAATGCTCGTCTGTTTTTTCTGTTGACTAGATCTTCAAATCCTACTGCCCCTCTGACACGTTAAAACAGTGCATTTCTGTCTAGTTTCATTTTTATGATATGAGGATTTAGCTAAGACTTTGACACCATGGAAACTAGACACAGGACATGATCCTGTTCTATCTAAATATATCCCCTTACTTTCAATCACACTTGTCTCTTTTATATTTCATGAAAACTGCTCTTCACCTTCCTCCATGTAGGCAAGTTTTTTGACCAGCAGGATCACCTTGGGCCCACCCTTAGCTGGCATCACCAGCTTCAAGAGAGAATCACATTCACTGAGTGGAGGGGAGGCAATACAAGAAAACAGACCCTGAAATGTGATGTAGCTTCATGGAGGTAATTCTCAAAGAAATTGAATGTTAAATAGAAAGCAACTCTTAACCCTTGTACATGCCAAATGCAACTTTAATTAAGCAAAGCAGACCATCTCTTTCCTTGTGCTGTAACAAGAAAGGACTGTCTCTTTCTTAAGCCACCAGCTCTACTATAGATCTTTGGAATTTTCTATTACTGTCTGTGGGCATTATTTTTTTATGGCTAGTTACAGCTCACAATCATAACACTTATTTATGCTTCTTATCTACAGGGCTACAACATTACCATTATTATTTTTTTAAGCCACCAAATTATACCTTCATTATAGTTCACACTGTTCTACTTGAGTAAAGGAGGTGGGAGGGACAAGCCTGAAATGAAATTTGATGAAAACAGATTTCCCATTGCAGCGTGGCATCAGATAGCTGCACTTCTGGAGACAAAAAAGCTATACCTGTCTCTTAAAATCAGCTTTGTGGGCTTCCTACTGCTGTGTCACCAAAATTGAGGCCAGAGCCAGGAACTCAAAGTAGTTATTGGGTAACCCTGGTACAGGTGAGGGCACACGCAGTCCTCAATGCAAAATGGAGCTGCCTTTCCATTCCTTTCTACTAGACACAGCAAAAAGCCCTAGGACGGCCAAAAAAAACCCAAAAAAATTCCCCTCCAAAAAACAGTCTGTATTTCTGCTCACCATGGGCTGAGTGGCTATTTTTGAGCAGCTTGTTTTAAGTGTCAACATGTGTTATTTAGCCTGCACAAGACAGTGAGCTGATAGCTGAATGAAGCAGACAAGACATACAGGAGGAGTTGGAACAAATATCTTAAATTTTTGTGCCTGTCTGTTTTGCCAGTGACCCATAGAGTGAGGAGCTATGTCAGCTAATCACTCAGCTGGCCACCGCTGACAGACAAATATCTCGTGGTGACATCTGATGGAGTCGTTACAAAGCATCAACATTTCAGAGCTTGGAGCCAAGACTGAGCCACAGCCTGGTGCTTGTGCACAGCCCCAACAAGTGTAAAACACCCAGAAGCATTCAGATGAATTCCTTAAAGTGTGTTCACTTGGGAAATTTTATCCTAAACCAGTGATGATAATTAATTGATTAAAGATATCACAGTCATCAAAAGCAATAGCATGTTTTCAAGGAGCATGCAGCAATAGCTCACTGCTTGTATGGCCTTAACTGTAAAAGCAAATAATTACATCCTTTTCAGGGCTTGAAGAGAATTGCTTTCAACTGTAAACAGAAACCATGAAAATTCTCCAGCACAATACCCATTTTTAAATGGCCACTTTTCGTAAAAGAAAAAAAAAAGGCTTGCAATAGGTGGGTTTCAGGTGCATATTCAGGGACTAATTACTGATATGGACAGTACTCAGATAATCAGCTCTGCTCATCATCAGGGCATCTTGACCCATGGATGGAATTGGCCCACCACCCTTTTTTTGTTTGTTTTAAATCACAACAGGGCTCCACGTGCAATGCTGGCCACACTGAGAGGAATGCAGATGACCTCAGGACTGAGTCAGTTCCTCTATCATTACCCTACAAACCACTGCAGTGGCTGGTTCACTTTTCTTCTTTCCATTTCCCCTCCCTGCATCTGATAAATCTCATCCTCTTTGTGCACTGAGAAACAGGGACTCACTGAAAATTCTGGATGCAAACCATAGAGGAAGGCAAAGTGTGAATGCAGCTCTGTTTGCCTCACAAACCTTTTATATTCTGATGGATTTTAGTGCCTGGGATTGATCTCTGTATAAGCTGCACAAACAAAACACAGGTCACAAAGGACCATCCAACAAATAAACCTAATTACCTATACCTTCCATCTAACACAGTCAGCAGGGTTTTTACATCCGCTTTCTCCTACCACAGCTTCTCTGGAGTCCGACCCAATCTCCCCTGTCACCCTGATTTTTTCAGCCTTCTTTGTCTCTCACAGTTCATAGTTCTTAGGTTTTTTCTCATGCACGGGTGTTATAAATAGAAGCAATGTTTTCATTAAATCAAGGTAATTTACATTCCTTGTTTTAGAGATATGGACAGCTGATGGACAGTTGTCTTGACCAATGGGATGGGGAGAGGTATCAACCTTTCTCCCCCAGTCCCTGGCCTTTGTAGAAATACTATAAAAGTGGAGTCAGATCTTTTAATAAACAGTTCATGCCTTCTCACCAAAGCGAGTGTGTGTGTGTGTGTTTTTATGTCGAACAACGACGCTCCCCCAAAGTGGCAACAGAACCAGATTTAACTGGACTAGAGTTGAATGGAGCTTTGCAAATGTAAGTTATAGTCCATTCAGTAAACTAAGTTTGATATCAAAACTGAAGTGCTTTAAAAGTCCATTTTTAGCTGCTTACACAGGAGCAGGCCTGCCAACCTGTGAGGTATGAAGTGTATGTGGAGTGTGGAACTACACCATAAGTCCCTTTCACATCAGCAATCTTAAGCACTCAGCACTGAGCATTGTTGCTTTGAATGTTTCCAGCTCCTGAAGCAATTCCAGGCAGACATGCTGACAAAAGAATAATTTTATCAGCATATGGCTGATCACAGCATCCAATTCCACCAGTATGAAATGGCCCCATAGCACACACCAGGATTTCTGCATACAAGTGGAACAGATGCTGCAGAGATCAATGCAATAACAGTTTAATTAATTTTAGTGTCAAAGTCAAATGCTTCCTTATTTCCAGTTGACATGTCCCTAATTTAATGGTCGGCTCTATAAATTTTGGAAACGGGAGGAGAAATTTGATTTGAGGGTGAAATACTGCAGAAAGGCCTTAAAAATGCAAGAGAAGCACTCTTCATAATATTCATAACCTTGAAGCCATATACTGTTCATTGTTCTCACTCTGTTATGACTGTCCTACAGTCACAGTTTCATTTTCACAAAACACACCCCTTGCTCCAAGCATCCTCTGGCATAAAAGTGTAACAGCATCCTGGAGCTCCAGCTCTGGAACAAGATCCCATTGCAGGTGACATACTGGGCTAGGAGTCAAGAGACTTGGCTCCAGACCTCACACTGCAAGCAGTGTTTTCTGTTGGATATCCTGTCAATCTATTTACCACTAAAAAATCTCATTGCATCAGAGCAAGATCTTTTACCTCACAGCACTGGTCAAGGCTGTACAACTCCTACTCCAAAATGGTGTTCAGCAGATGAGCTAGACATGTGGAAGACAGGAAACGTGTCCTTGGACAATTTTTTTTTTATATTTCAGGTCACCAGTAGCACCAAGCACTATCTGTACAAGAGTGGAAAGGCTGCATGTCTTGCATCTCCTGTTACTGCCCTACCGTCCAGCTCCACAGAACAGACAGGGGAAAAACAGCATGCTAAATAAAAATACATTCAACAAGAAAGTATTGCACCCTGACATCTGGTCAAGGGAAGTTAAGCAACCTATTAATAAAACAGTTCTAGGAGCTATTGACATAGTTGTGTTCTGAGTAGCCTTGGGATTGTCACAACACTGAGAAGAGACAGAGGGTGGTGAGAGATTTCTTGCTGCACAAAGTAGTATTATGCTGAAATGTGTCTAGCAAATGTTTATTCCACAGGCAGGAACTACGAGAACGTGTTGTGGTCACTTAGGCCTGAAACCCAAGATTTCAGTGATTTTGTCTGAATGCCTTTGCTGTGCACTGGGTGACATTCACCAACACAGGCAGCTTCTCAGGTTTCAACAGGAACTAATCTACCATCCTCCTGCGTCTATCACTTCCAGTGACCCAAACTAAAGAGCATCATGCACACCCCGCCTGCTCTGACACTCACTGGGGTATCACCTCGCAATTAGGACTCTGCCTCTCAAGGCATTTCATTAGCAAGAGGTTGCCAGGACTCTGCACACGTTGTCAAACAAAGAGTGCCCCCATCACAGCAGGCACTGCCACAGAAACCCACACCCCTCCAGCAGCCTCCTCCCGTCTTGACACAAAGGCAGGTTGAGGGGAGAAGTGATGGGGATGGGAAGAAGGGAAACCTTAGCAATGCTTGAGCAAACACATTTGGAATGAGGCTTAGGTTACTACACATGTCAAGGGTTTTTTTTCCTCCCCCTCCTCCTCATCATGTTGGCAAACTGTTGATGACCACAGGCATGGAGGGCTCTCAACAGGGGACCAGCAGATACCAGAGGCAAAAGGACCTGGGGGTTCATCGTGCAGTGGAAAGCATCTGACAGGGAACATCCTCTGGGTGCTTTTGTTTGAGGGCTATGCTTCACTAACAAATCCTGTTGCACTAAGATTGAAGGCTACAGATATCCTAACAAAAACAAACCCAGGGTACTACCTTTACATCCAAATAATTTCAGGGAAGAGCTGTTAACAGCAGGATGACAAACACCACAGTCCTTGAGCTCATGTGTGCAAATCTGGAACAACTGCTTGCGTTAGGATATCACACAGAAAAAATCCCACAAATCAAACAGAGTAATACCAAGTGCTTGTATAGCATGTTTTACCTGCAGCTCTTGGAGCGATTACAAAGAGAAATGAAGAAGAAAGGCTCATTACCACCATTTCATAGATAAGGAAACTGTGGCACAGAAAGGAAGTGATTTGTCCTGCAGCCCAGTGGAAGAACAGGGCAGTCAAGTCAAGCCTCTTAAGTCCCAGTCCGATGCCCTCTCCCCTGAACTATTGTAGCCGACTCTGACCCTGCAGGAACTTCACATTTGTCATTATGCTTTACACCTTGATCATGAGGCTGGGTGTCTTCAAAGCACTGCCCTCAGCTCCTTGGCCAGGAGAGGAAAAAGCTCCCATGTACCTAATCAAATATAATTGCCATTCCCAGAGAAAAGAGATTCCTTCTCAACTCCTCTGGATGATAATTCACCCTGTGTTCAGGTGTAAATGTAATGCTATATGTAAGCCAAGATAAAAGTAGCTCCTCTGACCACTTTTAACTCAACATCCCTTATGCAGTAAATTTCATACACAGCTATTGAAATAGTGCCAGAAATTGGCTGTAATTTTGTTGTCTATTAATATAATTTCATACAGCAGTTTTAGAGTATTCTTACTAAAATGTAGGCTCCAGGGAAAGCTTGTTTAACAATAAAAGCCTTTCACCTTTAAACACACAGATAGCAGAGAATTAGTTTAACTATTGAACTGCAACTGGGGGACAAGTTTGCACCAAGGCACTGGCCCAGCATCCTTGGAGGCTCAGGTACAGCACTTGTACCTGCTACAGCTGCAGTCGTGTCACATGGGAACAGAGAAATAGCCAGGACAAGAATATGGGTCAAAATCAGCACTTAAAAGTTAACCTGGAAAACAGTAAATCACCAGTGGGTATTGCAGAGCATGAGCACAGGGCACTTGCAAAGAGGGACGCTGCTTAACAAGTCTCTGCAGTGACACTCCCATGATCAGTGGTGTGGGTTTAGAATGCAACATGACTACAACCCCACGGGACACGTGAGAGCATCCTGGTGGGTAGACAGCAGGTTTCCTCCCTGTGCTGCTACCAAAAGGTCATTACTGTGACCTGATCATGCAGTTAAATTATCAGATGTGAACAGTTAACAAACAGGGCCAGGGAGGAAGGGATGTTTTTCCCTTAGGTGCCTTGTGTAAACTTGGAGCCTGCTATGCTCTAAAGGTGGCCATAGGTGACTTGTAATCCTGGCCAAAAGCAGAAAATCACAGGATTAAAAGTGGGTGGTCAGATCATTCATTTGACTTGCAGGGGAATAAAACCCCACGATATCTGCTCGTAGACGACAAGCAGTTTTGCAGAGAACAAAGAAATCTCTCTCACAGACAAAATTGGTCTGCCAGGAACTGAGCCCATCTAGCTCCTCACCTCCCCACCACCCTCCCCATATCTTCCCCTCTAAAAGGATCTTTTCTGGGATTCAGGGAATGCGTGTTTATAAAATAGTTCCATTCAATTAGGGCACAGAGTACAGCAGCTTTATATCAGAGGCAACCCAGAGCGAGAGCTCTGTGGAAGTGCAGGTACATGGTAATGATGACAACCCTGCACTGGTTGTAGTGTCATCACCTCTTATTCTTAATCAAAAGGCTTCCAATCCCTTCTCGACGTGTGCACTCGGAAATGAAGGGACTGCTGGAGCATCATTTGAATGTGACAGCCCTAGATAATGATGAAACGAATAAAAGACTGACTTTTTTGTTTAGGTTTGAGGAAAGATTCAGGATTCCTCTCGTGAAAAGGCAGCAGTTTAATAGCAGTGAGGCAGAAGGGCTTCTCGTTATCCACCGCGGCTGCTGTCAGCACAGCACTAATGGCCACGGCTCGGGCTTCCCCGGAACGCTCCCTGTGCCGCGGCGCCCGAGGAAGCCGTGTGCCAGGGGCTCGGTGGAGACTGCTTGAGACAGCTGGCCTGGGGCTGGGAAACAGCACAGGGCTGTGCTGCATAGGCCTTCCCCCGTGGAAGAGGCAGGGACAGTGTTTCTGGGCTGCCCCAAGCAATGCAAGCCACACAAAGCCACAGCTGGCTGGCCAAGGGTGGGGTCTGGGCACCTCTGCCCCCAGTATCTTCATCCCCTGCTGGGGAAGCAGCTGCTTCAGCAAATGTGATGCTGCACACAGTGGAGAGGCCATGCAAGCCAACTATGGGGCAGGAGTTCCTTCCATGAAGGAGGGGCCTGGGGCAGGCACACAGCACCTCTGGGAAGCCGGCTATTGATAAGCTGTATCTTCCTATACACTGCCCGGCAAGGCTGATTTTGATTCTGGATTTGGGTGAAAGGAATGGAAAGCAGCTAAACACTTTGCTTTTCCCTATAGCTCATACATACCTCTCAACAAAAACTTCTTAATATCTCTTGACATGTTTTTGCAGTGTGTTTTGTATACTCTGAGCAGCAGCCACTGTAAATCTTAGGATCTTTTGTCTGAGGGAGGTCAGGAGCTGTGCTGAATGACCTACTGGATACCTGCTGGTTCCATTTGGGGAATACCAATCCCATGCCAGGCAAGAGTGATAGCAAAGGCTTTTTTGTTTTGTTGATTTAAAAGAGCATTATTTCAGAAAAGGAAGTTGATTAACAAACACCTTTTCAGTGACTTAGGAGCCCATGGAAATAATTTTTGTTTCTGTATCATTACTGGCCTCTTTGTCTACAAGTAAAGTTTTCACAAAAATAAATTTTGACATGTGCAAAATTGCAACAACGATCTTTAGCAATTTGCTCAGCCCTTCTCAGGCATTCACATTTATCTATATCAGAGATAAATACACAAAGCAAAATTCAAAACAACTTCTGTTTAACATCAGCTAAAGTTACTCTGTTCACTGCAGTAACATTTGCCCCAAATGCAGAGCTGGCAAGGTCAATAGTTTCACTTTTTGTGCTTCAGCTACATTAATATAACAGTTTGCCATTCCTCTCTATTACTATATACGTTCAAAGCTTCATGAGCTATCATGAGCAGCCTGATCTCTGACACGCAAGACATGTTAACAACAGCTTTTTCCATTCAGAAAGCCAGCAAGGAAGAGAAGTCAGACCTTTCAATGTATGTTAAGTAACAAATACAAGATCTCCATGATGTCCTACATGATGAAACACCTTACAGCAGGTTAGAAAAGGAGGTATGGGGAATCAATACATTTCTTCTCACAGTTACATAGCTGCATACATCACCACTTTTAACTTCACTGTCTTCAATCCAGCCCACTGTGTCCACAAGTAATATCATAGGGACAAGGCTATAGAAAAGCCAAGGACATTATAAATGAACAATGTGGTTATTCAGCACATACATCTAGGGTTAGGGCACAGTGACCAGCCACATAAAAAGCCCAGAACACTATGATGAGATTTCACTGCATGGCAATACCTGTTAGTATGAACACCTAATAGGAAGAAACAACTGATCAAACAAGCTTACAGAGTGTGCACAAGAACATGTGTTTAGCCAAGAGACTAAATGTAGTCAAGCATAAACACAGAACAGATATGTTCATAATTTCAGGATTTCCCACTCCCCTCCAATCACAAAACCAGAGTGAATGAATTAGGACGTTTGGTTTATGTGGCACAGTTTGGTAGCGGGAGGTGGTGTGCAGGGGTGACCCCTGGGACAAGAGGCCCCAATATCAGACAGAGCCAGCTCCAAAAAGGACCTAACCAAAACTGAGCCCAGCAGCAATGCTGCTGGCATCTCTGTGAAAACACGTCTAAAGAGTAATAAATGCTGCCCAACAGCTACAAGAGAAAAGAGTAAGGAAAAGGTGCAGAGGAAACTGCCATGCAGACTCTGCGATGAAGGAGGGGGAAGAGATGCTCCAGGAGCTGGAGCAGATTCCCCTGCAGCCCATGGAGAAGGCCATGTCCAAGTAGGCTGTTCCTCTTCAGCACAGGAAGGCCAACATGGGATCAGACAGCCCCCTGCAGCAGGGGCCTGTGCCCTGAAGGAAGCTACAGCCCATGCTGGAGCTGCTCGGAAGGACTGGTGCCACATGGGAGCTGTTCCTGTGGGACTGCATGTTCCTGTGGGACTGCACGCCATGGGAGAGAGCCCGTGCTGGAGCAGTGGAAGAGTGACAGTGACAAAGTCTTATGATCACAACTCCCCACCCCCATCTCCCGGTGCCAAATATGGGGAAGGGGTGGAAGAACTGGGAATGAAAGAGTGAGGTTGAGCCTGGGGAACACCGGTGAGGTGGAGAGGGTGTTTTTATTTCCTACTTTCCTTCTGTATTTTTAAATTGAAAATAGATTAAATTGTTTTCCCCAAAAACAAATTCTTTTTGTTTTGTTGGTGATGCTGATTGGCAAGCAGTCCCTCTGTCTTTATCTTAATCCATAAGCTTTTTTTACACTTAGTTTTCTTCCCTGGCTCCATTGAGGAGAAGGAGCAAGAGAATAACTTGGTGGCCATCTAGCAGAAAGCCCAGGTTATTCCACCACAACAGCATTGGGCTCTAAATACTAAAGTACGAAATGAAGCTCTGCAGCTCCCTAGAAAATGAGGTTTACTCCAAAAATACACCTTAGGCCAAGAGAAGTAAAACTATTATCAAAAAAAAGGAAGAACAGATTAAAATTCAAAGAGCTACTAATTTTTTTTAACTGTAAACCAAGTGAATTAATACATCTCATTTAATAACTCTTATTTTTTTAAGAGTTTAAATGCTCAATTTCCTTTTTTTTTGTCTCAAATTTCTTCTACTTATGCTCATTTTTGACAAAAATGCCTTCCATTCCTCCTTTCATAGCCTCTCCTTCATCCTGATACACAGAAAGTGACCCCACCTGTGGGTTAATAAGCCCAGCACTATCTTTTTCTATTGGTCTGCTTCTTCCTCAGTCATTTTCAATGGAGCAATTAAAAGGCTCAGCAAACTCACAGTGCTTTCCATCTGATTTGCAGGTAGCTTGGTGAAATGCACAGCAAGGGGTTGGCAGATGAATGTACACATGAACTTCAATAGCACAAACTGCTGAGAAAACATTTTAATCTTGGATTATAATAACAATTTCAGGTTGAGCTGAGACTGTTTCCTAATCATTTCAAGCTTCATCAGTCATAAAAATGTCCATTCACTTGGGCGTGAGTTTTATGAAACCAGCCTATGATCTCATAATAAATCTCTTATAAACTCGTTGAGGATCAGCCCCGATTATGGGCACGGGAAAGATTCAGCAAACACAAGACATGAGAAAATAGACTATATTTGTACTGTGCTTTAGTTGTTAGGAGATCAGCTGAAGTAAAGCTGAGTTGAGAAAGGCCATTGTATCCTTAGCTGGGTAAAGAAAAAGTACCTCTTCCTATAGCAAACACATTAATGCCAATAAAGAAGCTGGGTCTTCTCCTGTGTTATCTGACCTTGTTGGCATTGTTGTGTTTGCTGCAGGAAAAGATACTTCTCTAAAGTGTGATGAGATGCTTCTCTCCCAGCACTGCTGGGTGGGTGTGTGCTCTTACCAGGGTAAATTAGCGTCTTGGTTAACTATAAATTAACTGCAGACAGTTCAGCACCCTGCTTAGCTGTAATCCCCTGTTTGGATTAGTATGTAGCTCCAATTGCATGTGCCATTTTGGGTGCTAATGAGTAAAATACAGTGTATTTTACTTACACTGAATGAACATCTTGTAATTAGTACTAACCCACCTCATTGCAAGGCTGTGTTCTTCCACAGATGCCAGGAGCTATTGCTGATGGATAATTGCAAGGGCATGTTTTGGCCACAAAACAGCAACTTTTCAGCATGATCTTTAGAACCACTTGTGACAAAACCCATCTCATCACCAGCCTCTCATGCTAAGGACCCTCCATGGAAACTCCATTGGGACCCCTGGGGAATGGCGCAATGGAAAAAAATAAGCCTTTCTGAAGAAGCCTAAAACTGACAGACAGATGACACTTCTGAGGTATTGAAATGAAAAACTTGGGTGGAATTCAGAGAATTATGCAAGCTTTAAAATATCAGTGTGTCAAAACATCCGATTTATGTAATGCCATGTTCTGCTTTAGAAAATTCCAGTGTGTCTTCTCTGTCTCTAGAGGTAAAATATTTCAAGGCAAACCCCTCAGTGATGTAGAAACCACCAACCAAAGCACTTTGCAGTCCTGGTGCGGGCAGTGCTCCGGCGGCAGCTGCGGAGCCAAGCGGTGCCAGATCCTCAAGGTGCCTCCCTCAAGGTGTTAATCCTAAAGCTCAGTGACAGAATTTTAATATCACTGCTCATCACCGTAGCAAAGCAACCACTAGTCTTGCTGTAAAATAGATGTATTTAATGAACACATCAAAGCACTGTCCTACTTTGTTCTGTCCAGAGAAGAGATCAGGAGTAGAACTGTAGTCAGACATTGCTCACGCTTGGTGCTATCCTTTCTCTAGGAACCATTCTTGGTTTTCCATTATTTCTCCTTTCTCTAGGAGCCATTCTCGGTTTTCCATTATTTCTTTATGAGAGTAGTAAAAATGCTCTGGAGTGGCTCTCATGTTTTGCAATGTGAATGAGCACAGTGGACCTAAAAAGATTAATTTCAGGCTAGTTTAGAGCAGTGATAAAAACTACATTGTTCTTCTGTGTGCTTTAGATGATATCTGCTGTGCTCACAGATGCAGGAAAAGGACAGAGGGGAACAGGACAGAAATAAAAATTTGTTGCAAAGAAGGTCTAGATTTCGTCCAGACAATTAAACCCTAATGTGTCAAGATAAATTAAACGGGCCCTCTTCAGGGGTGGAGGATCTGTAGCCATGTCACAATACAGTTCTTGCTCATGGGCTGAAAATAAGGTAAATTTATCACCTTCATTTTCTTCCCTCTGAAGGGAAGAGAACAGGAATGCCGCAGCACTGGGAGCTGAGTCCTGTGGGGCAGTGGCTTAGCCTGAGGAAAGCCCAGCCGCCCCATATGGGATAGGAAATTCCTGGCTGAAGGAATGACAAAATATACCACCCCCTGTCAGCAGATGGTTCTCACCTGTGCTCTGGGGTCCAAAGTGAAATAGAAGAGGTAATCATCCTGATTTTTTTTTTTTTTTAATATACATTAATGGCATAGTTAAATCCCGCAGGGCTGCCACTAATTTTTTTTCTTTACAGGGAATTCCTTGTCCTCCACTTTCAGACAGGTACCGAGTTGTCAGCCCAGGAATGTGAGGCTATTTCTCTGGAAGCTCTGCAGGAAACACTGCTGTCAGCTGTCACAATTCCTGTTTATCCCCCTCGGTGGGACACATGGCAGGAAGGAGGCTGGAGCAGAGGGCTGCAGGAGTGCGGTATCCTCCTGCAGAAGGAGCTGAACACCAGCACCTGGAGCCCCTCGCTGACACCTGTGCTCGGCTGCTGCTGTGCCAAGGAAGAGGGACTTCAGCCAGTGAAATGTGTGGAGAAGCATCCTTGGCAAAGACAAATGAGCAGGTTTAGGTGTGAATGGGTTTGTTGAAGTACAATGGATAGAAGAATAGCTCTGCATTCCCTGGATGTGTCAGCAAAGGCCTTCTGAGAGGAGTGGTGCTGGGAGGGGGGAGATGGGAGGAATCAGAATCCTCTGTCTGGGGCTCTGGGATGCAGGAGTGGGTCTAGTTACTAGTTCCACTAGAAAGGTCCCAAGCACTCTGAGTTTTCTAGCTGTAAGAATTACAGATCAAGTGATATATTTTTCTTCCAACTTACTGTCTCATGTGATTAGTTTGTGTGCTTTTCTAGTGGGCAGTTTCACCAGGGCCAGTCTCAGAAGGGACCTCGCTGCTGCTGGAATACTAATTGTGCTGGCAAGATTATTCTACGACTGTATGAATTGCTTGTCCTGCCATTTAGATTGTAAAGTGCTAGCAGTGTGCAGTAGAAGATTTTCAGGCTATTGTGCTTTTATTTTGGACTCAGACCTGGATTCTGTCTCCTGCAAAACGCTGCACCTAATGCTTAGTAGGATATCATATCCTGCATTTTGCACATCGGTATCATTAGCTGGAGAAGAGAGGGAAAAGGGGAGAGAACAAAAAATCCATCTTTGAATAACTAAAAACTTCTCAGTGGTGTTTGTTTAGTGTGACTGAATGATTAGTAATTTTTAGTGAATCGCAATTTTCTCCCTCAGGTGACTTTTCTGCATTCCCATAGAGCTCACAAACACACCCGACCTGCCAAATGGGAAGGAAATGCTGAGACACCAAAAATTATACTTAATTTTATTTTAATATTTTTAAACATCAAGCCTAATCAACAGAAAGAATATAGTCCTTTTTTTTTCTAAATCACCCTGTGTTTGTAGAAGCTATGTAGTTATCTATAGATATCCATATATTATGTATAGATATAGATAGAGGGGAGAGGAGAAAGTTCATCTAGATATCTATATAGATATAGATGGATATAGATAGATAGATATATCTAGGTGTACTTTCCCCTGTTCCCTGCATCGTTTAGAACTGAACAGCGATGAAAGAAACCCCTTGGTTATGCCAATTTCTCCCTCTCTCCCCTCCCTGTGACATGCTGAGGAAATTGTACTCTGGTTTCTAGGACTGGTTTTCTCTGTCCCATTGTGCAACAAAAAAGTGATTATTTTTAATGTGGTCAAGAAAATCATTTTTCCCCTTCTTTTCCCAATTGATTCTGCTGCACGAGGGATCTTGCTTTATTGTATGAGTGAGGAACATGGGGCCAGATTCACACGTGGGTAACTCCTACTGATGATGCTGGAGTTACATCAGGGATGAATTTGACCCGTCATCTGGTTGTTTTTTTTTTTTTTTTGCCTTAACTGCGGCTTGTCTGCAAAACCTCAGTCATTACACCCGGTTAGACTAGAGCTTTGACAAACTGGGTGGCCTCAGCATTTGCTTTTATGAATCATCCCTTGCCTCATATAAAGAAATCCCAGACAAGCTGAACACGGCTGCTTAGTTTGATGGCAATCACACATTTCGCCCACCTCAGGGCTGTGTGTCTAACCCTTTCCAGGAGCTGGGAAAATATTCTCAGCTTAAACCATCCCATTTAGTGCTGCTTTTAGAACAGGAATAAGAATATTCACTGCATTTATTGTAGGAAAGGTGCTGGAATGAAACCATTGTAGACTGAAGCTGTACACATACAGAAGTGGTGCTACCTCTTCCTGGCTGCCTCATTAATTTCCTACCCTCCTAGCCCACCCCAAGGAACAAGAGGGCAAATCAGACTCTACAGCTAGTCACTCTTAAACCAGCAAAGCCAGCAGCAGTGGTGGGTTTTCACGTGGTTGTTTCATGTGCAAATGACCTGGGATCTGCTAACTTTATGGAGATGTCACTGAATGGGCCCGGTGTGAGAGCCAGCTTCCAGAGCTCCAGATATTTTCTCATGGGAAGGCATTAAGTCCTCCAGGACTGGATGTGAACCATTAATAGAAATAAAAAGCTTATTTCATAGCACTCCTGGAAAATCTGACTGGGCAGCTGGGAGGGAAGCTGAGGAAACACGGAGTCTTTCACAGTTTCTCCAGGCCTTCTCTTCACATTTGTTGAGATCCTCAAGCTTGCACCATCCAATGCCCTAAGCTGAGTCACCCTGAGAAACAGTTTATGAGGTAAACAAATGCTGCACAAGCTGAAAAGCAAATTTAAACAGGGAGCTTCAGAAAGATGATGAGTGGGTTTTGTTTTGTTTTTCCTTTGCTGTTTTGCTTTTGAGTCAGAGGAAATGATTAGCTCTTCAAATTTCCCCAGTACTCGGGAATGTGACTACTCAGTGGCCACCTTGAAGGATGGGATGCAGTCAGAGAGATTGGAAGCCTCGGGTTTGTCTTTTCTTTATCATTTTTGTTTTAGATGATCATGATGCTGATCATTTAAATGGGTAAAATACGGCATCTCAGGTGCGCACACACACAGAGTTTTCTACAACCAGCTCATTTCCTCAGCTTGCTGCCTTCCCTGCATCTTCATTTGCCCAGACAGCCTGAGGGATGGATGTTAATGTGATTATATTTTTACATCCTTTCCTGGCTACCTGAGATTCCTCATTTACTTGGGCAATTTGCCTTTTTGGCTCAATGTTTACCCTCACAGTTGTCTTCTCCCTCCTTTTGGTGCACGTGTGTATAAAGGGATCCAAACAGGGCTTGGGAGCACTCGTGTGTGCTGCTATCCCAGAGGAAGGGAATTTCTCATGCAGGCAACAGCGCTCTCAACTTCAGGCAGGCTGCCTTGAAAAACCTCTCTTTAGGCTGTACCTGCATCCTTGGGGGACCTGGCCACCCACCCTGGGCTTCCCTTGGTGCCCTCAGAGCACATGGAATTTGGGAGCACACGCAGCCCGCGGGCCAAGCAGAGCCTCCAAGGGTTTTGCTGACAGCAGGCATGGTTCCAACCTGGGAATGTTAAGATGTTTGGGCTGTTGTTGCACTGTTGCAGAGAAGGCCAGTCCTCCTCAGACTTCAGACTAGATATTCTTGGCTAAAGAAATTACGATTTCCTGGTGGAACATGAGCTACTTTTAAAAATTATTGTGAAATTTCTGCAAGTGTCTCTGTATAAAGAGGCAAAAGGGGATTCCACAGAATAAATAAACTTTGATTTATTTAATATTAGAGTTAGCAGATATTTACAGGGGAGGATGCCTCTTGATGAGAGCAGCATTTTCCAGGTGCTACTTTCTATTTCTTCCTTCTGTTGTTCCCAGGAGTGAGATCCTTGACCTAATCAAGCTTTTTACACACTGGTTTTTGGACCCACATGGGAACATTCTGACCTCATACAGTGCTATTACATCTCATACTATCACTCAGCAGGATTACTCTCCATTTATACTTTATTGAGCAAAGGAATTATTATCACCTTCTCTTTGAGAAGAGAATATGATAACTGTCTGAGATAGTAATGGTTTGACTGTCTGAGAGAGGATAGGTAAGAGAATTTCTGAGGTCTCAAGAGTAAAAGCACTGTGGGAAAGGCAGTGTAGAGCTCAGATTAATGGAGGAGTAAACTGAGGCACAGGGTAACCCAAGTGATGTGACAAAGCCTGTACCTGCCAATGCCCACTGTAGGCACCAGTAGAAGATGGTGCCTTCCACAAATTCAGTCAGTGGGAACTGGTCCAAGAAGACTGACATGAAAAAGAAACATGAAATAGTTTGGAGGAAAACTGCTCAAAACTGAGCAAGCACAGTTATGCCAGTGTTTGTTTTGGAAACAATGTACGCTCAGGTGAGAAAGTGTCCCAGCTTGCAGCATATTTTAGCTTGCCTGTAAACAGTGCTCCTCTGGGCTTTACATGAGAATCACTTTCCCTCCTATGGAGAAGAATGGCAGACCATCCATTTGACACACGACAAAAATGAAGAAAACAGAGGCCAAACACAAACTTAGCAGAACAATCTGCCATAAGAATTAATCATTATTTTTCTCTTATTTGGGAGATAATTAAGCGCAAGAGCTCAGGCTTCCTTACCTATGAAAATAAAATATTTATCATTTTAACTACAAATCCAACATGCATCCATACATTCTTCAGCATGCTCTGGGTTATTGCTTTTGACCAAAGCCACATCAGTGTAAGAGCTGGCTATAAATGTTCAGTCTGAGAATGCTCACAGCCAGCCTGCTGGAGTCCAGTGATAGAGCAATCCTGCTCTTCTCCAGGACTGATGTCAATGTTAAGATGCTGATGATATCCTGAATTTTCATCTGGGTTTTCCCACCTGCTGGCTCTTGGATATGGAAGAGCCATCTCTGGGACCATGCTTTTGCTCTCCTTCACATTCTTATCCAATGTGAGGAAAGGAGTAGGGTATCAGCGGGATTTTCAGAAAAAAACCCAAATGCAATTGTAACAAACTGCAGTGATGACCTAACAGGAGGAGGAAGAACACGGATGGGTAGTGACAGTGTAACATAAACCCTCCACTTCCCACCCAACCTGCAAGAAGCCAGGTGAATGACAGTCTTCGATTTGTTTAGAAACTAGGTTACCTGAGTTCTCACCTTTGCTACTTGAATTCTACCTCTTTCTTTCCCCCAGGAATTTCCTTCACTCTGAAGACCCCTTTTCCATTTTTGTCTCAATTCTGTTTATATTTATTTCTTCCTGCAGTGTTCTGGTTCAAGTCCATCCTGACTCCAAAGGATCCTGACAGCAAAGTTAGAAAGCAGAAACCTAAGTGGTGCAAGTGGTCTTCAGGATATCCGGCCTCAGTTTAGTTTCCAGGAGCGTATCCTTCCTTCCTGAGCACTTTACTCTTGGCTGAGGCTATCTTGCCCTGGCTTTCTGTCCTGTTACTTCTAACTCAGCAGGCTCTCCAAGGCTCTCTCTTGCTTTCTCTAAGAAGCTTTTCTCATGGATACCTGCATAACATCCCCAAAGTTATCATCCCACCCTCTCAGGATGACAGATTTCTTCATGGATCTTACACTCTTTCTCCTGCTTTCTAATACTCTCTGCTAAATCTCCCACCCCAAGGACTTTGCAGTTTTGGGGTTTTTTTTTTAACTTTTACTGCTCAGAAGCCTCAGCTGATTGCATGGCAGACGCCTCCTGACATCCTCTTGTTTTCTGTGCCTGGAGAGGGGCAGCTGATGGTACAGGAGATGATGTGGAGTCCAGCACACCTTTACACATGCAGGAAATAAATATTTCAGGATGTGCTGCTATAACCTTTTGCTCTTCAGGCATTGTGCTGGAGATTTTGTTCTTCCCCTTAATAACTGGTGATGGGACTGGATCTGTGCCCACGCTCACGACAAATGTCCCACTCAGTGCTGGCCATCAAATCATGCGACTTTGGATTTGCAGCCATTTGGCAGCGATCCCATTTCTGAGTGCAAGGCTCCTTCCAATTTGAGATAATATTTTTTTCTAGGACAAAATGGAAAAACCACACTTCTTCCACAGTTTAGGAAAATCGATGCTGGTTATCCACTAGGTGACACTGTTTACCTACAGATTTTGTCGAATTTGTGTGAAACTCCTCAAATCTTTCAAAAGTAGCATACAATATGTTTTGCTCTTAAAGAAAAAGGACACTAGTTGCAGAGGAGAAGGAAAATGGGCTGTCAGTGAGATATAATTAAGGGTAAACCTACAGTTATGAGACTTTATGGTCTGGTTTCAAACTATTTACTAAAATGCATTTTAAAAGCTACTTTTTATCAGCCCCATTTCAAAGCCTTAGGAAATGGTTTTATTTAAAGAAAGAAAAATAGAAAGAAAGGCAGGCACTCACCATCAGCACAAATCTCAGCCTGGCTCAGATTTTGTCTTGGAGAACAGTGTGAACAGAATTGCCTGGTGGCAGAGCCAGTAAGGAAGGAGAAAAAGAAGAATTTCTGCAATCTCATCTGAGGAAAGCTTGGTAGAAAATTGCTCTCCAACCTTGCAGACATTTCAGAAGTTTGCATTTTTTCCACAGTCTTAAATAGGACCAGAATCGGTAATTTTAATTTTTGAAAATTGATGGTCTGAAAGAAACAAAAACTGGTTAGATGCTGATTGTTTCATGCTTAAACATTATTTTATCCTTAATATATTTTACCTTATAGAATCATGTTCTGCTCTTTGAAAAAGAATATATTTCATTATGAAATGCTACCAAGTAAAAATGTTTAAAACTGAAAATTAGGTGGGCCAAAATCAAGAGCTTCCCACAAGATGCATCAGCTTTAATTAAGATTTAATTAGAAAAATACAAATCTGCTTCTGCACACTTATGCCTCTGGTGATGGTGTTAGGGAAGTTTGTGCTAGACTTCGCTGTGATCTGGGAATCACACTTGCAAGGAAGCCAGATGAGTCTGTTTGAATTGGGCATATATTCTGGAAAAAACTGCAGAATTCCGTTCTTTCTTCTCATTTGTGTTGCTGACAGGCCAAAAGAAACACTTCTCATCTTCAGTCTTTAAGTCAGGCTTTCGGAAATACCAACGACCAGCAAGTGTCAAGGGAGGTGCCTGGGGAGCATGGGGTGTTCAGGATCTCTAGGAACAGGCTGGGTACCTCCAGAGCACAGGGTGGATTGCATGGGAACCTTCCAACCTCATGCTCTCCCACTGTGAGTCAGCCTTTTCAATTTTTTGGTAACCACAGCCCATAAGTAGCTTATGGCCCAGTTCATAAACCTGGCCAGAGATCACCTTTAATTCCACTGTCTAGCCACATTCAAATATAGGTTTTGGCTACAGCTCCAATCAGTCTCATGAAACACAGATTTGGGGAACATTTTTGTATGATATTGTTCACACTTGCAAAGGAAGATCTTTCCCCTATAATTTTGGCTATTGAGCTTTTCCCTCCTGTGTTCTGAAGGAAAAGACTAGCTAAATTAAAGCTGGGTGTTTATTTTCTAAAGCCCTTTTCCTCATCTGCCCTCATCAGACCCTCCCCCCTGAAACCCTGAGGTGTCCAGCCTTGGTTAACATCAGTGAGGCAGAGCTTCAGATCTCTGAGGTGGAAACTCACTTCCTATGCTGCTTCCAACACACTCTGGTACCTGCTACAGCCAGAACACTCTCCGAATTCCCCAGCCAAAGAAAGATCCCCCTCATGCCTTCTGCTGAGCACGGGGCTCTCTCTTCATGTCTGAAGCTGCAGCTTCAGCTGAACCTCTGTAGCTCAGGGGTTTTCTAGATATTTGCAGATCTCCGGAGATGTTTTATTGCTGACAAAGTTTGGTTCACCAGCAATAATAACAGAACAAGAGGAAAGTTTTGCTTCAAAGCTCTTGTGATCAGGGCACAGAAGACGGGAGGGCAAGAGAGATACAGGGATGCTCCAGGGGTTGTCCCCCTGAACCAGGAGCAGATTCGAGGTGTGCATGGACATCCTGTGGAGGCACAGCTGCGCTTCCACCTCCACCTGTGTGATTTGCTGCATGGCCCCTGTTTCCAGTGCTGCCTTGCTGAAAACCAACCACAGAACTAATTGATAATTGTGCAAAAAGCCTTGAGGGCTGGACAAGATAGTAGTAGTTTTCCAAGAACCTGCAAGGCACTGGAAAACTTTTATGGTGTTTTTTATGTAAAATTATTATTTTTCACTGCTGTTCAGTGCACACAGTAGCTGCTGGCACAGTTTCAATGGTTAGGTGGATGACATGTTATTTTTACATTTTTGAATTGGCTTTGGGGCCTGACTCATACACACAATACATGGAGCAAAAGAGGAACAGAAGAACTGGTGTTAGGAATCAGTGAAGCCCCTGATTTGTCTTGTGGTATGGGCAGAAACAGATTTTATTTAGACTGTAACCTATAATGGGACTTTTGTCTGTGTCACTCTTCCAAAATTGTTTCTACAGCATGAAGAAATGCCCAGGAGAAGGCACTGAGGTTAAGGGCCTTGTTTTAAGATGCGGAACAAACCAGCACAGAGGAGCTTTTCCCAGCAATGTTCCTCAGGCTCAAATCTGAACATGTTTTGTATTTCAGCCCTCATTGGGACTCTCCTTCCCCATAAGTGCTACAGATAGAAAATATTTCAAGCAAAATAACTTCCACTTTCAAGTGAAAGCTTTGTCAGGCAAAGTGAGGAGGGGGTGGGAAAGGAGAAAAAGGAACTTGTTCTCCAGAGAGCTGAGTCTAGCAGACTCATTGCTCTGGTGACACCATCCAGATCTGAGACTGCACCTCTGAAGGCAAAGGGCAAGAGCTAGTTTGTTTAATTTTGCATATTTGCATATCTCTTTCTCTCACTGCATTGGTATCAGATCTGCAACAACCTATTAAAGCTTTCATTTGAATAGCCATTATATGTCTGAGAATGGAGACTGAGCTCCTTGGGGGCGCTGAGGAATAAACAAATCATTTGTGGCACATGTGTTGTTCAAGCTTCAAGCAAGGTAAATGGAAAATACAGATTATGGTGCCTCAAGTCCTCTCCATTTTCCCCACTTGTCAAACATTCCCAGATTCTTCAAAAGAAGAATCTAGCCATATTATTAGCAATAAAATGGCTTATAGCTGAAATTTTGAAAAGATTTAACAATGTTCTTTGCAGGAATTGTGTTTCTCATTACATAAATCTCCAGGCTCTCAGGCAAACCACCACCACCACAGCGAGCCATTATGTCCTGCTGTGGCGGTGTCTCCACTTTAAAAAGGTAAAGATTCAGGGCTTTTTGACTTTCTTGTTTTCCATTCTCATTCCTTTTAAAGAAAAAAAAACCAACAACCACCACAAACCCGCAACAAACCAAACAATATATTCACCACAGAAAAGTCCCTGCAGATTCATCTGCACTGGGGCAGATTAGTCCCCGTTAGCACCAGTGACCTGTGCGTGGCCCGGGATGGGCTGGAGAGAGGACACAGGGATTTCTGGCTACCATCGGGAGTGGGTGCAGGCTGCTCCCCCACCTCGGTGGTGCTGGATGCAGACGCAGCTTCCCAGAACACCAAACACTGTTCAACAGCAAAGCCAGGAGCAACCTCCCTGCCCTCCACTCTGCCTCCTGCAACTGCTCTCTGGAGCAACAAAAAAGCTGAAACTGCCACTTGCCTTCAGCCAGAGCATTTCTGTTGATGCCTGTGGCCTTTCCCAGCCTGTAGGATGTGTCATGGTCTTTCTCCCAGCTACTGATGTTGGCTGCATTTTGACCTGGCTCCTGACTTCTGCACATGGACTCCTGAACCTGAGATGTGCCTGGGCAAAGGCAGGGTGGGCATCCTTAGTTGCCTGCTAACATGGATTGGAAAGCAAATACTTGGAATGAAGTAAAATAACATAAAGTGAAATCCTAGCAAAAAAATTGCTGAGCCTGATGCAACTAAGTTTTTTAATCTTCAATTGAAAAATATGCTGTCAATTGACAGGCAAATTTTTCAGGTTGATATGGCAACTGGAAACACTGGAAATTAAAAAGCTGAGCAAATGTTGTTAAAGGAGAAAAAGAATCTCACTCCTGATCAGCAGGGATTTCCAAACTCCCTTCCTCAGCCTGCCTTCTTTTAAATTAAATCACAACCTACAGGAACAGCTGATTTTCTCTCCATCACCAGAGGCTGTTTCTTGGAGGGTGCAGTGACAGCTTTGGGCTTTTGTGTGATGGATCTATAGTCACAGTGTAGCTCTTCTCCCCTTTCAGCAGCAACATCCACCTGCTAGCAAGGCCTGATGTCCCCACAAAATTAATGATATCACTCTTCTAGATAACTCTGTCAGTAAATGGAGGGTAGTTTGGGAAAACAGACAGAGTTCTGGTTGTCTATATTATTGCCATAGCACCTATATCTCTTCTAGTCTCAGCAGAATGCTGCTAATGTCCCTGGAGTCCTGATCCCTCCTGAACACATTCAGTAGCACGGCTCAGTGGGAATGGGTCAGCAGCCCACATGAAGGGAACAGCCCATACTGGCAGGAGAGCTGCTCCTGGCAGGTTGACTGGAAACAAAGGAATTCATGACCTGTAGGCGTCCAAAGAGCAGCTACAGGAAGAACATAAACAATATTTGCTGAGTTGATGCACTCCCTCTCCTCCATGTCCAGCCAATTAAGTGCAAAAGAGGAGAAGGAAATGGTCGTTAAGCACCCAAGGCTGCTCCTTAGGAAGAAGAACTAAACAGGACATTCACATTTACATGCCAGCTTCTTACTCCAGAAAGATTTGGAGGAGTGAACAAACAAGATGATCAGAAAATTATGCACCTCTTAAGATCGATAAGGACTGTACTAGCCTAGTATCTAACAAATAGATATTTAATTTCTAACCTCTTGTTTTCAACTTCAGTTGCTTGATCAATAATCTCTAATTTACTAGTAAGGGTAAAGGTGACCTGTTCTGGATATGCCAAGAAAAGTGATGGTTACAGCTGCCAGAAATAGTGAGCAAAAGGAAACAGTTCTTGCCATAAAATGCTATGGTCTCTGATAGGGACTTTACTGCCTTGTGCTAAAGTTTGGGGCAGGCAGAGAGAGGTGCCTGCAAGGTGCAGATGGCAGCAACTCCCAGAGCTCTGGACAAAGCCAAAAGACTCCTAGGTGTGCTGTGATCACCATGGGTCTTGACTAGAGCACACAGTCCCACACAGCCTGGGATGCAGGCACAGGAGGAAGCTGCTGGTGCTTGGGGCAGTTTTAGGCTGGCATTCTCCCTGCCCTGTGCTGCTCCTTGCTGATTAATTGGTGTCTTGGGACAGGGGCTGTGCCAGCGAGGACAGTAGTGCTGCCCAACCCCTGGCAGGAGCCTGCCCTCTGGGAGCAGACCTTCTCCAGGGGACAAACCCTACGTCCCCTTTGCTCCTTCCCTGTACAAATACTGAGAGCATTTGATAATTATGTAAAAGCCTCTGGAATCCAACTGACCATATCTTCTCAAGCCTCACAAATCAGAGACAATTCATATTTATCCTCTGAAGGGGACAAGAGAATGTTTAAGAATCCACCTTAGAAAGCCAGAGAGAGCAACTAGCCCTTATTTCATATTTATTTTATCTTTTATTTAAACAAAAGATTGCTATTCTTTTCTCTCCCTACAACCAAGTTAATGGATTTATTCATCAAGTTTTCCAAATTTAGACATCAAACTGATGTTTTTCTCCCACTGCTAATTTTATTCTTAGCAGCACTTACATAAAGCGAAGTATTGCAATATGACAAAAATACAAACCTCCTCTGACCTGGAATGTACCAGCAGGTAAAGTACAGGGGAAAGTACAGGCAAATTCTCACCCAGGCTCTCCAAAACAGCAAGTCTTTATATAGAACTGAGAGGTTTTTTAATGCTTTTTTCTCTCAAAATCTACCACTGACCTATCTGTCTTTGTAGTCTGGCCCTGGACTACCAGGCTGTGCCCTCACATTATCAGAGTGGTTTGGGATGATGCTGTGTTTTACAGCAAGGCCAGAGTTCCTGGTCTCAGTTCAGCATGCAACATTTTGTGTCCTCATGGGGTCTATCTCTGTTCATGGAGGCCATGTCCACACTCCCAGTTCTTCAGGTGTCAGTCTCCTGATTTTTCTGCCAACCTGTATTTTCTGCAAGCACAGTTGTGCTTGCACTGAACTTTCAAGCACATGCCTTGGGTTTGCATTCTTGCATCTGGCCCAGTTTAGACACTTTGGGCCCAGCCAAAGCAAAAGAGACTCCAGCCCTCCACGTTCCTCCAGCCTCTAGTGAGTACAGCTGGTGCTCTGCACTTGGAGTAGAGGCCAGCAGTGCACATGAGGGAGAGCTCCCATGGACAAGCTACACCTCTGGTGACTCTCCTTGCAGGGCAGGCAACCTGCAAGAATACCCTACAGCATCTCTGCTTTCCCTCCTTTTCCCATTTCCCCAAGTGATGCTGTTTAATGCTGGTGAAAAGGGTGCTGCCTGCCTTGGGCACTGAACTGTCTGCAGAAGAGCCAAAAATGCTCCTGTGCACATGCCCAAGACAAGGAGCCACAGGGCCAAATTCAGACCCTGAATATAGAGAGACACGGAGCAAGAGCCAAGACCAGACCTAGTTTTAAACCCTGCTAAGCACACAAGGCACTCTCACATGTAATTACCACTTGAAGAGGGCGGTTCGGGTGCTGTCACCAGCAGCATGAACCTCTCTGCACTGCTCATTTCTGTGACAGCACCTGTTCCTGCACACTCCATCCCATGGCATCCCGTGACTTTGCCTGGCATAACAAAACCCAGCCCTCAGGAAACCTGCAGGTTTCCAGCAGCTCCTGCAGTGCCTCAGTCCCACACATTCCCACTGGCCCCGGTCGTGCCTCATTAGTTTGGCTTAATCAAGTGACGAGCAGGCCGCTCAAGGCCGGGGAGCTGCCATAGTCAATGGGAGCTATTCTCCCTGGATAGACACATGTCACACCCATTAGTGTCAATGAGAGTTACAAATGCACAGCCAGAGAGGCCCCAACGTGTCTAACGCGCATTAGGGACGAGCAGAGGGGTCAGTTCAGCCCTGGGGTAAAAGCCTGCAGCTCAGTCAAGCCTTGCAGCGGAGCAGAAATTCAACTCAGCTTCAGGCAAGGCCAGAGGGATAAGCACCAAAACAAGAAAAGAGAACACACAAGAAACTGGTATCACCCAGTAGGTGACTGAGTCTCACGTAGCACCCAAGGCAGGTGGCTGAGGGCCGTGGCCTGTGCAGCAAGCAGGTGCTCAAACAGCCCCGGCACTCCTCAAGCACAGGGCACCCAGATTTAGGGCTGTCAAAGTGATATTACTCAACAGAGCTAAAAAAAAAAAAGAAAAAAAAAAAGTGGAGAGGGGAGCAGCTGGGAGACCCCAAGCACAGGCTGGGGGCCAGCCAAAGTGAGCAGGCTGAGTGTCAACAGCAAGTATGAGAGAGGGGCCACCACGTTCTCTGTGTGTGTGTTCAGGGCCCATCCTTCGTGCACAGGAGAGGGATTCTTCACTGAAATCAGCCTGCCCCTGCCAAGGATCTGGCCTCCCAGGAGCTGCATCTCAGCCAAAATAGTCAACTGGCTCTTTGAGTTTCCCAGTTTTGGGAAGACATTTCATTTCATATTTCTTTTTCTTTAATAATTTCATTTCCTATTAAATCTCCTTAAGATTTAAAATAAAATTTTAAAGTGTTTTAAATTTTATAAAGGCTTTAAAAAAATATTATCCCAACCTGGGATTTCTCATCTATGTCCCAGTGAGGGAAGAGTGACCCTGGCAGGTCTCATGGCACATGTTTCAATGGTGTGCATGGCAGAGACATCAGGCAGTTACTCCAAATGGTTTTTAAACATTTGCTTTTCAATTTGTGCTTAAATGAATGCAACCCCATAAATATTGCCATTGACACTGTTTCACGTGTTGATGTATTACCTAGACATGGGGCACAGGCCTCTCTGCATCTGCACTATTCCCATGGAAATTTCTCCTAGAACTTTGGTGATATTTGGCTTTCCTTACCTTTTATGAAAGAAAAATCTAGGCCAAAATATGTAGCTCTGTATCAGACTACAGGTACTTCACTGGTACTCCTAGAGTTAATAGCCCTAATATATATCCCAACAAATTGTCTTTAGCTTTCTCCATATGTTAATTCCCTCTAATCCTGTTATCAGTACAGGTAGTTGGACAAACAGTGTGATAATAAAGCAGTATTTATAATACATGTCCTTCAGTCCTAGATTAACCACGAGATTTCCCAAGCACCTAGGGATTTGATTTACCTACTGTGTACAAATCTCCAGTAAAAAGAAAGTATCCAGGAAAATATATTTGCTCCCACACTGTATTGTTTACCATCCACTTTTCCCTTGACTTGTATGTGTGTCTGATCTATGCAATTTATTTATTCAAGCCCTCAATGATAGTTTAAAGCAGGGCCTAAAGAACTGGGACATTATCAACATGCTGAAGGAGTTTTCCAGCTATCCTCCTTCTCACCTCCCAAGTGCTGCCCCTCTCACCACAATCAAGATTTAAAAAGGCAAAAAAAGAAGAAATGAAGAAGCTCTTTTCCCCATGACTGCTACAGGTGCTTACTTAGTTCTGGATAAATGCAGCCCACTTCCCCCCCAACCCACCACCATTTTTTTTTTTTAATTCCTCTCAACGTGTCGTAGCTTTATATGAGGCTAATGGAGCAAGGCAATGCTCAAACGTCAAATTAAACTGCACAGCTCTGTAATCACTCAGACTGACATGGCATAAAAGGATAATTAGTAGTTCATTACATGGAACATTGTTTGTTCAGCTAAATTGATTTCTCTCAGCTGCCCATGTTTTCTGTTTACTTAGTGAGTGCTCCACTGCACATTCTTATTTGTGAACTAGGAAATCCCTTCCCCTGAACTTTTTCCTTCCCTCTAATCAGCACTGAGGATTTTAAATACAGTTTGCTGGAGGTAGATGAACCTCTAAAATTACAGACAGGTGCATGGCAACAATGGCCTGTGTGGAGCAATATGGAGTGCAAAACAAGCTGTGGTGGCTAAGGAGACATACCCAAGTATTCCAAAAAGGGCTCTGTGTGTCCATCTGCTTTGTACATAGACATTCCTAGCCTGGTTATTTGCTTTTCAACTTACAGTGAACTTTCTCTCATATGGTAAAGGGGAAAAAAAAAAAAGAAAAAAAAAAAAGAAAAAAAGTGAGGCTATAATCTTTCAGTGCTTGGAGTGGAAGTTCTGCAACAATGTTTTTTTTAAAGCCTCATTTTTGCTCACTAGGACCCAGAGAAAAGAGGAGATTGTTGTTTTAAACATGCCTTTCTTTCCTTTTGCAACTAGGGCTGAAGCAGAACTACCCAATTTCAAACGTTTCTAAACTGGCTGCCTCATGACACCTCTCCACTCAACTGAATTTCAAAATCCTGACAGTAGTTACAAGTAAAAGTGTTGGAGCTATCAACTCCCACGCTCCTAGTGTCAGTCTCAATACATTTCTATTTTGCTTAAAGCCCTAACTTCTGTAGTCATTACATTTTAAAAAGGATTCTTGTTTAGGTAGAAAATATCATCCCTAATGAGTCAGAACACAGGAGGAAAACAGACAAATTACTTATTTTTTAAAGCCTATTTGAAAACTTTCGCTTCAGTGCTGCCTACGACATCCCAGACACCACCAAAAGACATGCACTGCACCCTTTCCTGTAGCCCCTGCAGATATCACATTTTTGGTTCTGAGATGTTTGAGTTGGAAGGCATGATGGTTTTAACACAATTTCTGAAAGAAGTTTACAGTTTCTCACAGTGGCCCTGCAAGAAAAGTGGCGCTTGCTTTTTCTGAATTTCAGTGACATTTATGGGCAGGCTCATGATGGCAATATCAAACTAAGATATTCCCATGCCCTGCTGCTTGTCACGGCCTCCACTCCCCCTTGGAAGTGTTGCCACAACACTGAAGTGGGTTGCAGAGCTGATGCAGCTGAAAAAAGATTTTCCATTTGTGCCAGGTTAATTTCTGGGAAGACTAGAGCCTCAGCCAGCTCACAACATGGGCACACAGACAATGGTTCTGCTATTTGGGATGGGGACAGGGGGAGCAGACCGGACCAGTGGATGGGTGTGAGCTGTTTGGGCTCATGGCATAGTGAGAAAATGAACTTGGATCTGTGGGCAGATCAACCCCTTGCAATGCTTCCATCCTGGCTTTACTCATTGCTCCATGTAGCCTAAGGCAGTGCCCTGATCCCCCAGCACAGCCTGTCGCATGAAAAAGTAAAGCAATTCTAGTGCCATGTAAACCTCTCCAGTTATTTTCCCTCTTTCCCATCTCCTCTTGGTCTCATGGTAGGAACCCTTAAGTATGTTCATAGCAACAAATCATTTCTTTTTGCTTTCAACACTGTCTTTTTCTACCTGTTGATAGCTGGCCCCAGCATCCTGAGCACCACCTAAATACACATCACCTTTACACCTAAATTATTCCTCAGTGACAAAACCATTTCCAGCCATGTTAGGAAGATACCAGGGTCTCCTCTTTAGGAATCCCTAAGCAGCTCTGGAGACCCTTTCAGTGACAGCAGACCCAAACCTTCAGCAGCAAACCCAAACATCCTTGCATGTCCAACACTCCAGGGCAATAGAAACCACCCCATCTCCTTTGTGTACATTTACACCCCTGAGCAACTCTCTTTTTCACTTGGTTAGGGCAGGCTTCCAATCAGCCTTCCAAGGAACCAGTCTGTCCAGTGCCACACCACTAGCATGTCTGTGCTCAGGCAAGCTCAGCCCCACGGGATTCACCTCTCCTGTTCCAGCCCCCAGTGAGCTCCACTTGTGTGTACACTTCTGGAGAGATGGAGACGTTCTCTCCTGGCTGCTGAACCAAAACCTGCCTAGAAAAGGGCAGAAAAAAACCAGTGTAGTCCTCCTTTCCTGACAAGTGGGGAAAAAAAAGAAAAAATACTTTATATAGATGGATATGATTGGTTTGGCTGCTTCTGCTCTGAACTGGAATAAAAATAAAATTCTGGTTGAGTAGTTGTAGAAAAAACAAAGTATGAAGGATAAGCCTTGAAATATATTGTCAATGGTCACTTCCTTCAATTACCAGCTCAGTGACAGATCTCACACCAAAGGCATCAGTGATTTCACTCCAGTTCTTTCATCTGCTGCAACTATTTGAAAAAATGACTTGAAAAATTTGTTTCCACCTGTGATTACCTTCAGTGGGATGGGAACCTCAATTTTTTGAATGAGGAAACTATTTATTAAAAGAAAATAGGTCCAGAGTGCGTACTGACTGCAAAGATGAGTATCAGCAACAATGCACCCTGTGACTGACAGTGGCAGCCAGCAGCACTTCCTCGACCTAATTGTTTAGTGAAAATGGAGTTTTTCTGCAGTCAGGCATCACCCTCCCAAGACATTGCATAATACTTGTACTGTTACCTTCTCCAGTAGCACTGAGAGGCATTCTAGTATAGTCTTTCTCTCTTTTTATTCTGGGTCCTGCTCCAGACTGCCCAGAGCAGAGACGGCAGCTACTTGTCCACACTCTCATGGCTTGATCTCCTTTCCCTTGCTCCCACCATGGCTTGCTACTTTTTACACTCCAATGAAGTTTCTGGCCTGGATCTGGCTGGTGTGGAGCACGATCAAAGAAAAAGTCCCCTCCACCCACCATACTACCAATGCCACATAGAGCAAGGAGATTGCTCTTATTACACAACACACCCATATTAGTAAATGAAATCACCCTAAAATTTGAAAAATACTTACAAATTAGCCTAAAAGTTTTAGTCTCACAGATAACGAACAAAGGCAAGTGACACAGAATAAAAAAGCTCCACCATACAACCAACCACCAGCTCCCCTGGGCCAAGCTGAGGCTTCCCAAGGTGATTTTGCCACATCCCATCTATGGGTAGAGATGTGCAGATGATCCTTTTGATGGGAACCCTGGAAAACCATCACATCCTTCACCTATACTGGTGTTTCCTTGATTCCCATGTTCTCCCCACCACTAAGGGGCTCCTCTCTGCTACTGGCTGCTTGTCAGAAATGCAAATTTAGGAAATGGACAGAGCACCTTGGGCTCACACAGCTAAAATCCCCAGCAAAGTGCTCAATCTTTAAACTGGTTTCAGATTTTTTTTTAAATTTGGTTTTGTTGTTTGGGTTTTTTTTTTTAAATCCCCCCCACCCCAGAAAATTCCTGCAGCATGCAGCCTTTATTACATTGTCTGCCCTGACAGTTTGCACACTTCAACTAATTGCCTGGAAATCATTTGTTTGACCCAAGACACATCTTTAAAAGGAGTTTCCACAGACTATTCCTGGCATCTAATACAAAGTTACCAGTCATAATGAGAAGCAAACTTATCATTAGCTCATCTTCTAGCTCATCTATACAGACTTTTTTTCTTTGCTAAAAGGGTCCAAATTTCCGAGTATTTGGACAATTGCACCATGCTCCATAACTGTCTCCATTTGAGGGCAATTAGGTAATTTGGGTTTGGACACCTCACTGCACAGATTTCTGAACGTGTCTGATCTACTAACAGTTCTGCTGGAGCCAGAATCCACCATCCCCACACATTTCTAGATCCTGCTGCCCTTTCAGCAAGCAAACTTCTCCCATGGCTGTTAACTCCCTAAGCAAAACTAGCATTTCTGCAAGTTAAAGATGCTAATGAAGTTTGGTTTCCTACACATACCTCTCATCATTGCCTCTAGTAGCTGAGGATGAACTTTCAGTAGAAGTATTTGACATAATTGGTCATTTATATGGTCTCTTTCTCCTTTCCTAAACTGATTTTCCACAGTATAGGTCCCTACCTCAAGACTAATTGAAAACCTCTTGAGACCTGTAGGAACTTACTGACCTTTGAGACCTTCAAGCTTTTGTTGAGCTTAGATGAAGTCAGCACATAAGTTAAAAAGTCTTTATCAGGGAACACACAGATAGACATAAACGTAATACTTTTGTAACCCCTTGGTCCCACAGGAAAACAGGCAGTGGAGAGCATGACACTAATTCCCACTGTGCCACCGCAGCCTGGCACAAATCCTCCTCCAGACTAGGAAAAGATGCCCACAAACACTGGTGAAAGTCCTCCCTGACCTCTAAGAGTCTTTTATACGGCATTTCACAGTGCTGGTGTGTAAGTGAACTACTCCCGCTAGGCACTGCACTGCTGCAAATTGTTTATATTTGACTAAATTAACATATTTTCCACTACTATTTCAAAATACCTGAAAGCAGAACTGGAAACCCCTTTCCCTTCTTGCATCCTCGACACAGTTTCACTTGCTGTGCTCTTTTTTATCATCCACAGTGTCTGATACCCCTAAACTCTTGTACTGAGATTGAAAGATGCTGAGTAGGAAGCTGTTTTTTTGGTTTTGCCTTTCTTTGAAGCTACTGGCTAATTTTTGCACCTGAAAGATTAGCACTACCCTTCCCAAAGGATTCCAGGGCATTAACAGACATAAATTAAAAAAACCCAAAATCCAAACATGTTTAAAACATGTTAGTGTGTACCAAGTAGACTGGAGCAAGCTTCTAATGATAATTCATTGCTATCCCAAAAACAATGACTGATCCACAACATTTTTCTTGCAGATGGCTGACAAGAACAAAATTAAATTTTGAATGCTGCTGACAATTTGCCTTGGCATCAGCAAGACCAGGTACCAGCAGATTCACAACGTGGAGCAAACTCTCTCTAAACCATTCTGAAAACAAACAGTTGATTTTAACTGGTAAGTTTGAAGAATTTTATCCTTAGACGAAGAGATCTATAATCCACATATAAAGCTCACTAGTGAGCAGGCATTAAACTCCACCAACCACAAAAAAGTCCCCTCTCTACATAGCATTCAGCTCCCCACCTTCTCTTGAAGTGCTCTGTACAGAACAGCAGTGCTGTAATTAATAATTTTTCTCCTGGCAATGAATACATAATTAGATAATAAATGCATCTCAATCTTGGAGAGTAGAGTTGCCATCCACTTCATATAGTGAAGGCTGGAAAGAAGCTAATTCACCTGTCACCAACTACATTCTCAATTACTTAAGTTTGTTAAGGAAAAAAACCCGAAAACCAGCCAGAAATGCAGCAATCTCTTTGGACAATGTTGGTGCCAATTGCTCCTGAGACTCAGAAGCAAGTGCCTCTTTCCCACCCCTCACCTAAGTTACTGCTTGGTGATGGGACAGAACACAACTCCTGTCATCACACCAGAACTGATGAAGTGTTAAAGCGACTGCGAGAGCTTGGGGCTGCTGTGGAGGCTGCACAGGGGGAGAAACCCTAGGGCAGAGCCAAGCCCACACCTGCCAAAAACCTCCCAGAAATGGGTGCTGGAAACTCGAGACAGACCCTGGGGCTTGTTGGTCCTCTTGGTTTTAGACCCTGATCATACAGAAATTCTCATGCGCCGAAAGTCATGAATACCAATGGTGTCTCCGAAGCCAAGGGAGCTTTTCACATGAACAGATTTTAAAAGAAAATGCAAGGATTTACAGGATTAGGGCCTGAAATTCTTGGCTTTATGTCTTTCAGTAGAGTTGTACAGTACCAGTTACACTCAAGAAGTGCTATCACTTTAAGAGACCAAATGTTGTCGAATGCCAAGAACTTTGCTGGAGATGAGACTTGGGGTCTCCCTACTTGGCCATCCTGATGAAAGAGGATTAAGCTCCAAATG
The DNA here is from genome assembly GCA_013397315.1 of Donacobius atricapilla. NCBI lineage: Eukaryota > Metazoa > Chordata > Aves > Passeriformes > Mimidae > Donacobius > Donacobius atricapilla. Next base: position 390,814 of record WBMY01012068.1, read on the forward strand.
AGCCAGATTGCAAATTGAGGCTATAGAGGTCATATAAAAGTGATCGTTACTTTCTGGCTGCTGAAAATAGCAGTTTGCTCCTCTGGCTTTGATAATTTTTAACAATTATTGATATCCTGTCCTGACCTAATATATATAAAATGCTTGTTCCTATATTCTGCTTATAGTACCAGACTTTAGCTTTTAGAAATAGCTTTAAGGAGAGCAGTAGTGTCTAATTGTTTCTGAGCATACTGTGTTTAGCCATATAGTAGCTCAAGGACGCATCTCTGGAATCTTGGATAAATTATATCAAGAATGCACCAAGAGACACAAATATCAATGATGAATTGAGTAAATACACCTTATTTCCCTCCACCAGCAGTCCTAGTTTGGAAATATTCCAATGGATAAGTCTTTGACCTCCCACCCTGAGTGTCATCTCTGCATCTTTTCCTCATCAATTACCCAAGTGCCACCCTGTCATGGGATTTTGCATCAGGACCAGGTACAGGATTCAGCAAACAACTGTGGAGGCATGTCCAAGCCTTTCTTTTTTCTTTCTGTGTGAAAGAGGTGGCAACCATGTCATCAATAATTAATCTGTTGATCCAGGATTAATAAAATTAAAATCTGCTAAAATTTAACTAGAAAGGAAAAGCCAGTATAAATCAATGCACACTTGCAGAATTGCATATTTTGGTCAGGCATAGAATGATCTCTCCCTTTCTTGCACTGTAATAGAAGTGGTTTTTTGGGCCTCCAATTTCTGGCAAGCAGATCCAAGGCAGGGGGAGAGAGGGGCATGTGAGAGTGTAGAAGGCACACAAGGTGCAAACTCCAGGAGTTAGGAAATGGGAGTTACAGAGCAAGATGGCCTATTTTTTGTACTCTTTAATGTGAGGCCTGTTTTTTTTTAAATCTCTCAGCAGGAATAGCAAAGTTGTCCAAGTCATCACCTAGCAACAAAACCCAGAAAAACATTTGCAAAGCAGTTTTGCATCACTGCCATCCCTGGAAGAACTAACTTGTTGAAGGCTGAATTTGCTATGGAGAGGGATTGAATGCTCTGTTCTTATTCAGAGTGCTGAGACGTGCAGTCCTCTTTGACTGAGAACAGAAATTCATTAATGCACATACACACACATTAAGTGTTGCTTTGGAGGTGTTCTCAGAGTTTTTGGACCACAGGGGTGTGGTTTCAACGGAAAACCGTGTGAAAACAAATTGAAACAATTTCTTCTTTTACAGGATGTCATCCCACATTATAGATTGTGTTTACACACTCTTCCTGTAATAGGATCAATATTTAATCTCAAAATCTACTCTTAAGAGCATTTAATTTGTAATTAAAATAATTTTGATGAGTAAAACCTCACTTCTGTAGCACATCACTTTTGCAAGGTCTGAAGTCACGGTGAGCAGCCTGGGTTACTACACTATGTATTTCATGAAAGCAATTAATTTCTGTTGGCACATTTACAATACCCTATTTTTTTATAAGGGTATATATTTGTTGAGAAATCATATTTTCCTTGTAAGATTCCTCTTTTTGCCTTCCCACTGAACTCAAAGACTTTTCATGATGCTGAGATTTTTAACTGCAAAGTCCAGTAGGAGCAAGACCCTACAGAAGCTGCTACAGAGGCTCTGGCCACACAGTGCAAACCTGAGCTTTCTGAGACATCCTCCAGTGTGCTCAGGGCACCTTCCAGCCATCTCCTCTCAGCCTGCAGAGGCACCAGCTCAGAACCCAGAAAAAATCCGGCCATGCCAGTGCATTGTTAGGTGTTGTGAGCGAGCCCTGGCTCACCAGTCCAGTTGCACCTCTGTGCTGACTGGTGCTTCTGGTTTTCCTTAGCACCACTTCTAAAGTTTCTGTACCATGTTGCACTGCACAGCGTAAGCAAATAATGAATTCATGTTTCCATATTTAATGGGCAGAAAGGTATAGATATTGTTGGAACAGGAAAAAAACCCCTAAACCTGAAGTTACTCAGGGATCTTACATTTACACATTATCTTCCCTTACTACTGTAATGGTGGGAATACTGCTAATGAGCCAGCCTTATGGCTACTATTGTACCTGGAGTGTAGAGCAGAACAGAATAGTCACATCAAATTCAGTATGGCTTTTAACCTCAAAATCTTCCCATTTCAAGTTGTAGATATACTTTTGAGAGGCATCAGTTGTTCTCTTTCATCACTTTAGACCAGGGTCTGCCGAAAGAAGGATAATTTACTGGAGGATGTGGATTTCACCTCGCAGTGGTTATACATAATCACTGTGGAGCTTTGCATAAGGTTTTACTGCAGGATTGGTTACATCCCTTATTACTGTGGGAGTTTAACACAGCTTCCAAATATTTCCTGGGATGTTTTTGGTTATTACCACTTTTCTGCTTTTCCAGCTTTCACCAGAGGGTGAAAAACATTTGGAATTCCACAGGACTTCCAATGAACAGCTTACTCAGGAGCATTCCCATTTTATAGAGAAATGTTTGCCAGAACAGAGCCTGTTCTTTCTTTTCTTCACTGCTAAATAAACGGTTAAATGCTGAGCTCTTAAAATCTTCCCAAAGTGTTCCCAGGCCTTGGGGAACAAGGATGTAATCTCAGGTTTGTGACCCACCCCGTGGGGGTTAAGTGCTGCTGCACAGTTGGTTCAGAGGAGGCACTGCTCCTTTGCTCCCAGCTTTGTGCCCCGCAGTGGCCGGGGGTGTCACGCACGGAAACCTGGAGCAGCAGAGGGAAGGATCAGGCCCTGCAGCCCTCTGTCTGTCCTTCTGCTTTGTCAGCCCCGGTTCCTTGCACAGCCAATGCCCGAACTTGCAAGCATAAGAGGGAGGACTGACCCTTCGAGTCCTCATTTCTCTCATTTGATCTCAGCGAACCTTTCATCCTGTCACCGCTTCCTCTTGTGTTGTGTCTCATCTTTTTAACATCTCTGTGTAACCTTGACTTAGTCCCCATTCACAAGGCGAGCGAGGGCAAACGCAATCTATGGAGGGGTTGCTTTCCCCTCCCGAATCATCTTCAGCTTTACCCCTCTCTGTTCCCCTTGCTCTGATTTTTCACCTTCATTTTTCTTCCAAACTGTCACCAGGTGGACAGTGGTTGTTAGGCTGGGATGGGAAGATGGGCCTGTCTCAAAAATCAGCATTTCCGTGGAACATACACTGTTGTCATTCACAGGCTGCTGGATGAGTTGCCCTATTGATTGTCCCTCACCAGTATAGGTGAAGAGAGGACAACACATGACAAATATCACACATACACCTGCACTTTCTGTGCTTTCTACCTGATACCAACTTAAGATCAGAAGTCAGCTTTTTTAACATGTTATTAAATACAGAATATGTGGCCTTCAGGCATGGCTGTGTCTGCAGCATGATGCTGCACTCAGAGGAACACATTTCAGAGAGGCCAGAGTTGTCTAACAATTACAGTTGGGGCTGGGCTTGGCTACTATTATTTTTCTTTAATGTCTTGCAAAATACGGATAATGCTTTCCTGTCACATTCTTCAAGATTCCTACGCAGTAGAATTCTATTCAGAAAGATCATCACAAAGCAGAAATTGGTGAGTTGGGTGCTGTGGTGGAGACAACTGTACATTTCAGGCAGAATTCATATCTTCAATTTCCATCCAAATCACAATGAAAAACTTGCCCTTCAGGATGCACCTCCTCCATCAGGTGCATGTGAGCTGCTGCTCTGTGCAAGCTGCTCCCAGGTCAGCTGCAGCTCTGGGCCCGTTTGCCTCATTTAGTCTCTATGCATTGCTTCATATTAATAAATTCTCATTTTCTTGTGTATTAATATATTCAGAATGACAATTGACATAGCTGCCAGCTGCTTCATATTGAGGCAGAACCACAAGCAGCAGCATTTTAGGGCCATTTTAACAGCTTATTATAATAAAGATGTTATCTTGAAGCCCTCATTTATGTCAGTATTGCAGCTGTATATACTACAAGTAGATGCATCATCATGATATAAAGTGTGTATGCAGCAGATGGAAACAAGATAAGGTGAAATCAAAGCTGTAATCTTAAACATGTAGTCTGCTGCTCAGTGAAGCCGACAGTATTCCTGAAGTATCTGTGGCCAAAAGAGCTGAATATAAGCATTTTTAGAAAAGCTTATTAAGAACACACAAATTATAGGTCACATATATGATCATTACTAGATTGAAACAGAGAATTGCTAAATAAATATGTAGAAAAAAGCAGGAACTGTCTGCAGCTGTATCTGTTCGGCTTGTGGAAACCAGGAGGAAGATGCCACTTTCTTACTGGGATGCAGTCATTGGATTAGAAATAAGGATGGAACATGACACCTAGCAAAAACAGACATTCCTGCAACACGAGTGTGGCACATTTCAGAGTGTGTGCAACACATTGACTGTGGTCAATGTCTACAGACCTGGTTGAGAAATGTCACGTTAAACTTATTCTAACATTGGAAAACAGTGGAGAGAGACAAAGAGACAAGCAGCATGCTGAGCTGTTGCTCCATCAGTGCCCTGACACTTTTCAGCTTTCCCAAGGTCTCCTCCAAGGTGAGGTCCCTGTGAGGCAGTAGGCTTGGCTGAACAATGGAGATTATGTTGAGCCTCCCTCTTCCGCTCTTTCTGTTGGAATTTGTTTTCAAAATGTACTACTAAGTGAGAACTCTGTAATATTAGTCTCATCAGAAAATTTAGTTCAAACTGACTCATAATTTCAATTATTGCTGGTAAGGAAATTCCAGGTCTGACTAAATACAATTTTTCTTAGGAAACCAAACTGTACAGAGTTTAGTTCAACAGCAATCCCAGAAAAGTAAAGCAACAATTTGTTTGGTATTTTAAGAACAGATAATTAGTGACAAGGACATAATTCATACCAGTGTATGTATTAGAGTCTATTTTCAACACAGGTAAAGAGTTAGGAAACCTGTCTGGGAGATATTTTTGGATTTTAAAGGAGAGGGTAGAAGGATTATGGGGCAGGCTCACAAAGACAGTTTGTTAACAAAGTTAGTAATGAATTTTTTGACTGTAAGTGAATTTTTCAGTTAAAACTTCTGTTAAGAGGAGTCATATATATACCTTCTACAGCTCAAAACCATCTTTATGATGGGTTCAATTTTTAAGGGAGAAATCCCAGTTGGCAGAATACCTTTAGCAAGATGCATGGAAAAAAAAAAAAGTAGAAGTATCCCCTCATGGTCTGAACTGCAGAGTTGGTTTTTTAAAAAATATTGATTTAAAGATTTTTACCAACAGCCTGGGTCATGATATACAATTCTCACTGATAAGGTTTCAGCAGACATCACCAAGATTGGTTACTATTACAGAGTGAGCTGAATCTCCTGGTCAAATGATTGTGATTCAGTGTGGCTGCATTTAATACAGCCAAATGCAAGGTGATACATCTGGGAACCTGGAGGGCAGATTACAGCTGTAAGATGGAAGATTCTGTCTTGGAAAAACGTGACCCTGAGTGAGACTGAAAAAGCCAGTGGAGATAACAGCTTCAACATGAGCTCTCAATGCAAAGCTGCAGCTCAAAGGGCAGGTGTGTCCTCTCAGGGTGTGAGAAGGGAGGTATCAGGTTAGACCTGGGGAAGTGATCCTGCCTCAGTGGGGAGCTACTCTGAGATTGCAACAGCAAAACCGTGTCTAGTTTGGAGGTCCACTTGCGTCTCTGGGAACGGGAGAGAGTTTAGATGGGAATCACACAAATGATACAGGAGCTGGAGAACCAGGCCTGTGGGGGAAGATCTATGATCAGAACACTCAGGTGCTTGAGGAGGAGCTTGGGAGGAGACATGGTCATTATAAATGTTCAGTGAAGGGGTTCTCAGAGGGAGCTGGCAATTTCTGCACCCAGAATTCATTTTAGCAGTAAGTGTTGCCACAAAAGCATAGCAGAACCTCCTGGGTTGGCAGGGAAGACAGCACTACCAGCACCTCCTGGGAAGGCATTTCAGCTGATAAAATTTCACACTGGCACATGCCATCAGTTTTATCTGGGCTCCACATAACAGCAGAATTATTTTACCTTGCTAAAGAGAAAGATTGTCAAAAGAAAGAGAGTACCACACTGCCATACCCAAACTTTTATCATCTGGCCTTCAACTGATTGCCAAGGAGGCCAGGTCTGCAGAATAGAATGCTCTCAGCATTAGAAGAATTAGTGTTTTATCTTTTTAGTATTTTTATCAGTATTTTAATTCAGTGATCTGGTCTGTCCTTAGTTATTTGTGTATATATAACTACATGTAAATACAATATATCAGCTAAAGGAAAATTATTCTAGTGGTGGAAATCTTTGTTATAGTCCTAGACTTGCACATATGGGTGGTGTGGGGGGATATTCCATTGATTTCCAGAAAACAGGCTGTGAAGACCATGCTGCTATCAGTTTCCTTCCCCTCTCAGCTATCTTATTTAACAGAAATCCTAAGGTAAAAATTCAGAATTTACCCTGCTTTGTAAGAAGATGCTGAGCTAACTTATTTTCCTAACGGTCTCTGTAAAGATCTACTTCCTTTTTAGAGAAGTCAGAGTGGTTCAGGGGACACTTGGAGTAGTTCACATGACTTCCACAAAGAAAGCCACAGAAGCATGTGCTGCACATAGCAGTCACTGGGTTTCTGCAAAGTAATGCTCCCAGTTCTGCTGAATGATGTGCAGCTAATCCCCAAATTCCTGCAGTGTTGTGGATAACCCCACCCACTCACTGCCTGGAAAAAACATATCCCATGTCAGGTGTTCCTCCTGTAGTAATACCTGGCAGCAAACATAACCCAGACATTGTTTCCTGACAAGCCATACAAGATGTGTCATGTTGCAACGTGAGGGAAGAGACATTTTCCATGCTTATCACCCACTGTTAAACTTGCATAAAGAAATGCTGTCTCCTGAGTTTGCTCGGCAGAGAGAAGCTCTTCAGACCTTTCAGTCCTTAGCCTGTCCAAACATTTTAGGAAAGCTGGCACCTGCTCCCTTAGAAAAAAAACAGGTTGGAGCCTTTTAAAATAACCCTCCCACATAAATATGTTTTTCCTCAAGTTCTAGGAGTTAAAGGGATTCCTTCCTGCCCCCTTGTAAGGTTTGTTTTCACAGCCTGTGTGAGAGGCAGCACTGATGGTCTGGAGTGAATTCCCTTAGGGCAAGTACCCCCAGCTCCCTGGCATATCCAGGCTTTGCTAATGCAGACATGAGGCTCAAGCCCATTGTCCCTGTCACAGCTGCCTGGCAGAATTCAGCAGATCCCTCTCTACACTTCCATTTCTGTGGCTATGGTATTCTGGGTACCTGAAATTTACCTCAACTGGAGGTGCTGACCTGCAATCACCCAGTGACTGTTGCCATGTTGGTGTCTCACAAAAGTGCTGCAATTTTGCAGACTGGCTCACTCAGCAAGAGTTATCCAGGTTTTTGTGAAAACCCTGCAAGGATGTCACAGAATATGTTCTTAAATTGCTGTTGACTTCAGATTAAGGAAAATAAATGCTTGGGTTTGGAAACTGAATTGCTTTTCTCTGTTTTAACTCAGTGGCAAAGACAGAATAAAGACAGTTGAAATGCTGAAGTTTTGGTGGGCACAGCCTCATTTTTTGTTCAGCCAAAATCAAGAACAGAGCTGAAATCCAAGGCAGGGTAATATTTGACTGCTCTGAGAAGAGCTGCTGAACATCTCAAGCACACTGTTGAAGAGTTCTGTTCTGATGGCATCAACAGAAGGCTCATGGGATCCCTACAGTTACACCTATCTGCTTTCCTAGAAAGACAACTTCAGGGAAGTCAAGGCCCAACAAGACATTACATAAAGGAAAAAGTGAGTATTATGAAGGAAATATCTTCAATTTTTTATCCCCTCTGTCTGTTGCCAAGGAACCTCAGACCAAGCTACACAGGAACCTTCCCTGGATCTATTTCTTGTAATAATCCTAATTGCAGCTCAGTTGGTGTGCGTGAAAATCCTTCTCCCCATTTAGCAAAATGAAAGGTTCCATCAGAGAGAGCACATCTGCATGTGCTAAAAATGGAAATGCAAGAGCAGTGCAAAATCTATTAAACAAATATTTTATTTTTGGGGGGAGGGGCAGGAATCTAAAAGTGCCAGGGCTGAATCACATAAAAAATGAAGCAAGATGAAAGCCTGCATCAGAAGTCTTCCTTGCCAAAGAGGTGTGCACAATAGTAAAAGTCCATATTATGCTGCATTTTTGTACTGTAGATCGGTCATTATAAAAAGTCTCCTAGAACTATTTCATCTCAAAGAAGACACACATGGTTCAGGCTTGCACTAATATGGAAAAGTAAAAAATACCCATACAAGACAAACGAGAGGCTCTGGGGAAAAAATGAAAGAAAAATGAAAGCTCTATTTCACTCAATTTCCTATCAATCCTCCTTTCACCTGTCAATCAGTCCCTCCAGCTGTATATGACTGATGTGTGCAATGGGCAGGGCTTTCAGAGCAGTAATTTTGAAAGTCCCCCAAACCATCCAGCCTTCCAAGCACTAAGTAAATTCTGCAAGAGAAAAGGCTGGGTACAAGTGAGGTGATTTGAGCTGCACTTTGACACCAAGAGCCATCCCTCTCCAAGCTTGCAAGCTGCTATTTCATTTTCATATGTTGCCAGATACAGTGAAAATCTTCTTTCTGCTGCATGACTTGCAGTTTTGTTAGTGGTGCTACTATCCTCAGTGTAAGTAAGATTGGTTTCCGCAGTTCTGAACTGATACGCACTGGAAAAAACACATATCTTTAAAAGACACAGAAGGTCCTGTTTCTTCAGAGAAAAGAAACCCTTAGAGAAAAGGAGACTGGAAAGTTAAGAATTCCAGTACCTTGATTCCCAATGAGCTTAAATATTTAGAAAACAGAAACAAACACTGTCATCCCTTAATCGCACATATAGCAATGCTCATGATAACATTCTTAGTATTTTTCCAATTAGCTCTTTTAAAAAGAAAACTTCCAGAACCTACCGAAGTCTTTAGGGACCAACTTTGCCTTTCACAATCCTCACCTGCCTGGCCATACTGAGCACCATGTCCCATATGAGCAAGAATCAGATTTGTGGTTGGTATAAATCAGGTTCTGCAAGAGCTCAAGATAGCATTTAGCCTGAAATGTTTAAAGAGCTGAACTGCTACATGCAGGTAACTCAGTACATCATGTAGGTTGATCTGTCTGTCACATATTTTGGATACCTTCATTTACTCCATAGTTCATTCAAAAAGTGTGGTTGCCTTAGAAACCACAAAAGTGCAGAATAATTCTAAGGTAAACCCAAATGATAGAATCACTCAGCAGTGGCTCAGAAGTATACAGCCTTTCCATACATTCAAAAAGATATATTGCATTAAAAGCAGGAGAGAAGGATTATTTCCTCATTAAAAAACAGGGGTAGAGAGAAGTGGCTGATTACCCAATAGAGGATGACAGATCCCGGGATCATGTTACGTGTTCAGGCAGCCTTAGCCTGGGAAATGCCCCTGGTCATCAGGGTAATCCTGTGGGAAAGGAGGAGGCTGCAGAGGATGGGGAGAGCTCCGAGTCGGAGCAGGAGTCACCTTCTGGGCCGCAATTGCCCTGCAGCCCCGGGAGGATGAAGAAAAGGAAAATGCAGGTCTCCATTTCCAGATGTTCCCTACAGAACAGGCTCCCTCTGCCTGCTTCTCCTGGAGGGATTTCCCCATCTGGGTGAAGTGCTTCAGTTAGGAAACTAAATCTGCTCCCTTTTTCTGCTCCCCCTTTTCTCAATGCTGAAATGCTGAAACTTGTCTAAACCAAGGTGATGATTTCCTATCTGAAGGACATAAAGCTAGCTCCTGAATGGAATGTGAGCTCTTCCAGCTAGTAAAAGTTTTATAACCAAGGACAAAAAAAACCCTATAAAAATAAAATAAAATAAAATCAGGCACCTCAGCTGGTGTAAATCAGCACTGCCTAACTCTAGTGGAGCTTGCCTTAGGCAGGGATGGAAATTTTGATTTTGAGGTATTTCCAGTACATGGATGGCAGGTTTATTGGGAGTCATTAAAGTTCAAGCCTCTTTCAAAAAAAAAAAAAAAAAAAA